>RXPK01000146.1:3688741-3976495 GCA_004143645.1 Protaetia brevitarsis | reverse complement strand
GGTTGGACTAGTAGACTGCTGTCTTCTATCCAACCACGCATCTCATCAGTCTAGTCCGCCGCCTTAGGGTTTTAGGTTTTTGTTTGAGGTTGTCTCTCTTCTAGGTCCTGTGCAGTTTAGCCAAGACCCTCCATCCCTTTCGGGACCTTGGTTTAACATTTGGGGCTTTCGGTAGCCAAACAGCAACAACTGTCATTCTTGTAGAACCCTGTTGCAACCCTTAGCCACGACACGACAGCTCGGTGAGGGTGGAGTGTTCACGGCAACGGTCTTCATTCACCCTGCTCTCGATTTTAAGTAGAGAGGACGAATTTATAGCCGCCACTAACCATCTCGTCTTGAGCGAACCCTGACAAGATGGTCTTTCTCCTATATATCTCTCCCTATTGGGAGTACTGGTAGGTACTCCCAACCTCCAGGGTGGTGTGAATAAAGTTAGGAAAAATATTATTATAAAGTGTTTCAATAAACATCAACCGCAGCCCCAGGGTAAGTACTTTTTAATATTCCCTATTCATACATAAGATCAGAGAAGCGAGTAGCTCAAACCCACAACCCTTCAGCAAAGGGGCGCGACATTTAAGGAAAGTCGCGACCGTATTTTAAAAGTTATTCCGGCTAGTTAGTTTTGAAGTGAAAGCCCTGTATATTACATAGTTGTTAGGCGACAAAAAGGTCCTTATCCACTTTTGTTCCTTATATTTACTTGTTTGAAAAATATCTCTCTTTATCCACAATCCAAGAAAAAGCCGTATCAACTCCCTTCTCATATAAATCTTGTAAACCACTAACCGAAACTGCAGGCGACCGATTTGTCGTAAAATGTAGTTCGTGCTATCGGTATAACAACTACGATATCGTTTTACGGCAACGGTGAGATCAATTCAATTCTGCACGACGACGCATTGAACCCGAGCGAGCACAAAACCCGTAAGTATATAACAAATAGCTAAACATCATAACGACTGTATAGTTTCCGCGCAAAATCACGTAAGATCGTTTTAGTTATATTCGCTAGACGTTCGTGGGGGGAAAAATCATAACGTCGACTTCTATACCGTTCGGAATTTTTCATGAACGTGCGAGTGTTATTTATTTTTCAGAATCGTATACGCTACTATATGTCTATCTTGTATAGGAAATAGGAAATCGGAAATTGATATTGTTCGATAGTTTCATGTTGACGGAGAATGTTTCTCTTAAGACCTGCAAACGATTGTGAATTTAATTTGAAACACACTTCATTTTCCGAATCTGAGGAAGATAGAGGAAATTTTTCCAGTATTTAGGAATACACGTTGATGCAAGGTTGAAAACTAATATTTATTTTAAGCAATTTTCCAGCGTTCCTTTTCTTACTGCTTCTTGATTAATTTAGACTCAATTCGCTGTGCTTTTTTGCATTTGCGGCAATTCCCTTTGTAGTAGCATAAACATAAAGAAATAAATATTAAGCTGAACAATTTATCAATATTACGACAGTTCTCTAAGTGTTTTACACATATTCGTTTATAATATTGGTTTAATATGACTTCCTAATATTTATTTTACATATATTTTAAAATATTTCTTATTTTCTTTATATTATCTTAAAATTTATTTCATGCTATTCACAAAAAAAAATATAAAGTCAAACAGAAGTCAGATGAGGTACAGCCTGTCATATATGTGTATAGTGTGTTGCATACATTGTGTATATGTTTGTATTTTTAAATTATTAAAGACAGTTCTCAACCAGACGCCCACGTGTATGTACCCCACACCGACCGCTCCCAATGACTCCAAGATAGCACACAGCCGTAGGCCGACGCTCTAGTGCAACGAACGAGAAACGAAAATTACGTGAGATGCAGCCGCACACCGACGCTCCAACGTAATCAAACCGAAAACGGAAGTCACACGAGGTGCAGTCGTGGTCTGACATTCTTGTACAACAGACGGGAAGCGGAAGTTACACGAGATTCAGCCATGGGCCGACGCTCTAGTCCAACAGACGAAAGCGAAAGTTACACCAGGTTCAGTCGTAGGCCGACGCTCTAGTGCAACGAAATGGGAGCGAAAGGTAAACAAGATTCAGCTGTAGGCCGACGGTCTAAAGTAATAGGCGAAAAGCGGAAATGTGGAATCTCTCTCAGCTACGCGGTCACCAGTGGAAGTTTGCGTAAACCGACTTTGTAGCCCCTCAAGACGATGTTTCCTCAAACTGCACGCCATCTACGTGCCAGTCAGCGTTCTTCTGATACTGCTCCGCACAGAATATAAATGCCATGTTCTAGATATCATATTTTTGGTAATTTTGACCTTGATTGATTTATTGTTACCTAACCTCTTTTACAGTTTGTTGCTTAAAATTTTCATTTTAACGTCTTCTGTATATTTTTTTTAATTGGTTTTGAAATTTTAAGATTATGTTTTAAGATTGCTTTTGTAACTACATTCCGTAGAATGATGCGGAACATTATTGGAACAATCTTTAAGTGCTCGACAGAAATTTTTGATCTCTCCTGCTAATTCTAACGGCTACACGTTACTATGAAATGATGAAAATGTGAAAAGCAGCAACTTATTGTAATTCTGGGAAACACTTAAGGAAAAAGAATGTATTGGCCAGAGAAAAAAGCAAAAAGTAACAAGACCTTAGACAAAGACGCGTTACTCAATACCCCTTCTTATTTGAACTTTTCGATATGATTTTCATCTTCGATTATGGGTCGATACTACAGGGTCGCAGATGTATGTAAAGCTTGTCCTCCCGTAAATCAAATTGACCTGCTTTCTTGTTAAATTCAATTCAAGGTATTGCCACGGAATGTTCCACTACATAGAAATAAGTTAGATTTAAGAAAAAGATGTGTTCAGAGATGACAATCGGATTATCGGAGCCTCGTCACTGTATATTGCTTCGTTAAAATTACTGAATGCTGGAGATAAGGAGACTCCCATTGTACAACTAAAATTATGTTTTTGGACAGGATCTAGAACCTCTACTGGTCCCGCCTATTTTCGTTTAAATTTACAGATTATCCCGAAGTATCTCTAGACGTTCTTTGTCTACAGTTAGCCGCGATGTGACCTCGTCCGTTGCAGTGATAACATATTGGATGTCCATCCGTAATGCGCGATCTCCGAAAATGACCTCTTCTATTTCCAAAATTTCTATTTTGTGACCTGTATCTATTATTCGCGTTTTGGCTGTTATTGTTGGATTGATAACTATTCTTAATCTTATCTAATTCTTTTCTTATTTCGGCTAGTGCTAGTGATGTAACACTTTTAGTGATATCACCTACCTTTATCGTAATGTCTTCATTCCCTGGTTTTGTTGGTACGATGATGTCATACTCCGATGTCCCTCCCCTCTCTGTTTCAGACACTGAATCAATCAGTTCTTCTAAGCCCTTTAAATTTTGGGACCTGCTTATAGTGATCATATGCCTATAGTGTGGTATTAGGCTGCGACGCTCTTGCGACAGCTACCTCTTCCTGTGAAGAAACTGACCTCACAAAGAATTAGTTCAAACCCTGGCGCTGTTTAAATCTAAGGCTGGGTGTGAGTTCGTAAAAATAATATAAAATGAGCGCCAACCGCTGACCAGAGAATAGGGAGGTCAGGATATCAGCAACAGTCAAACACAACATAATAATAATGATAATAAATGTATACATAAATGAGACAAAGAGGTGTAAATAACATTAAATAATGTATAAACAATATTGACACACAATAATAGTAAAAAGAGCTATGCCACTAAATCATGAAATCTTTATTAATCAACAACCAGGCATTTATTTTGGTTAATTAAAATTATTAATTGATTTAAATTAGATGAAGTAGACCACGAACGTTAAACATTAAATTAAACATTAAACATTAAATTATATAAATATTTTTTTAGTACTATCTTATAAATTTATTTCATGCTATTTACACAAAAAAAAAAATATAAAGTCAAACAGAAGTCAGATTAAGGTACAGCCGTAGGCCGACGCTCTAGTGCAACGAACGAGAAACGAAAATTACGTGAGAAGCAGCTGCACACCGACGCTCCAACGTAATCAAACCGAAAACGGAAGCCACACGAGGTACAGCCGTAAAGATTTTAAACAGACAGTTTAATACCCTTATTTGTGAAGCTAATTCAGTTATTGGAAGACTTTCCAATAATGGTTTCTATTGCAAACGTTTTGATTATTATATGTCTTTTTGTGCCATAATTGCTACCTATTTTATAATAGATTATATTTTTTTTTTGGGAGCTTCTTCTAACACTCCTTCTTAGGGGATGCTTGGTGGGAGTACAACAAATCAATTTGTGGAATTAATACGCTATAAAATTTGTTTTTTCCAATCCTTTATTTTAAAATCACTGTCGACCGGTTTCGGCTTACGCCATCTTCTGGACACAGTACATCTCAAAAGAACTAGAAGCTACGTCACATACAGCAGATGTAATTAACATTATAATAAAACAGTTTAACCCTAAACCTACCAAGGTGTGCTTTTGAGGCACAAGTGATTTTGAAATTGCTGGAACTTTGTAAGTTAACTGCCCACAGACTGGAGGATTTTTGTATTCTCAAAATAAACTATTTGACATAGAGAGAGAATGACATAAAATTTTTTTAAAATATTTTTCCTATTTTACTAAAAAAATTAAACATAATTTAGCGACACGTCCTACCAAGGTGTGTCTTTGAGGCACATACTGTTATTATACTATAAAATGCATTGCCACGTTTTTTAAAACTAGGTATGTGGTAAATCCCCCGTAATAGATATGCTTTATATTTCGGACTTACCCCTTGTATGTAAGAACTTCCAGTTGCATATGAAGGGGAATTCCTAAATGCGTTTTGCTAAAACAGTCAGCTTACAAACTGCATTGCTATCAGTGTATTGGTGACTTTCCTAACGAACGCATTTGGCCGTTTTAGGTGTCTATTGCGTTAATTTTATTTCTTTTACCTAGTGGAGAGTTATAGTATAACCAGGTAGCAAAATAAAGTTTTGATTGACCCCAGTAAAAATAGTTTGTTGTTTTATGCTTATTTGGTTCTGAAATTTATGCAGAAAGTATGACCGATTGGTTGACTGACCGACGCGGCCACTAACTGAAAAGGCAGTTGCTCGATGCATTGTACGAAAGTGATGAGGATTTGGGAAGGAATGTAAATGATGGTGAAGATGAAGAAGAGCCAAATGACGAAACCTCTTCTAGTGAAGCGAATTATCAAGAAACTGGCCGATGAAGAAAGCGATGAACAAAAGGAAGTGACGATAGTGATGCCAATGATGAACCGCCCGTCTATTCGCAAACTTTTATTGGAAAAGATGGTACCGAGTGGAATGCCACGCCGATTGCCCAAGGGAAAAACACGTGCACACAACATAATTACAACAGCTTTGAACAAAGTGATACTTTCCACTGGAGTGCATGTTGATACTCCTTGTGACGCATTCAATTGTTTTTGATGATACGGTAATTAGTATTGTGGTTACTTCACTAATAAGGAGCTGTTCGTATTCTTGGCGATTTGTGGAAACCAGTTGACGACGTTGAAATCCGTGCTTTCTTGGGCCTTTGATTACTGCTGGAAGAAATAAACAAGGAATGGTGGACTATAATGAGCTATGGAATCCTTTATATGGAAATCCTGTTTATCGAGCGTTGTATGTCACGAAAATAGATTTACTTCAATTACTAAGATTATATCGTTTTGACGATAAAGCGACCAGACCCTCCGAAGGCAAAAGGACAAGTTGGCACAATTAGAGACCTGTGGGACCGTGTTAATACAAACTTGCTGAAATATTATCTTCCTGGCAGTAATCTAACCATCGATGAACAACTGGTGCCTTTTAGAGGTCGTGTATCTTTCCGACAGTACCTGCCAAGCAAGCCAGATAAGTACGGTATGAAAATTTGGTGGATATGCGATAGTGGAACTAGTTATTCGTTACGTGGTATACCGTACTTAGGAAAAGAAGGTCTCAACAGAGCAGAAAACTTAGAGCAAAAGGTGGTTAAAGACCTTTGTGAACCTTTTCTGAGAACTAAAAGAAATATTCCGTTCGACAACTTCTTCACCAGCTACGAGCTTGCATCCAGTTTGCTTACCAAAGGCCTAACTTGTGTAGGAACGCTCAGAAAAAATAAGCGCTGCATACCAAATTTTTTACCTCACAGGCGACGGAATATTGAAAGCAACTTGTTTGGTTTTCAGAAGACAATGACTTTGGTATCTTATGTACCTAAGAAAAATCGCTGTGTCATATTATTATCTACAATGCACAACGACTCCACCATTGATGAGAAAAATAAAAATAAATCTGAAATCAATAAGTTACTACAATTCCACGAAAGGAGGGTGGATACACTTGATCAGATGGTACATACATATTCAGTGAAACACCCAAACTAATAGGGGCCTTTGGTCTATTTTTTCAATATAATTGATGTGTGTGGAGTAGCTTCATTTGTCATTTGGAGAAATACCCATCCTGACTGGCATATTTCCAAAAAACGAAGACTTCGCAAAATTTTCTTACGAGAAATTACAACAGAATTAGTACTGGGGCAAATTAGACGTCGTAGTTGGAGTGGCTTGCATAAAAGTCATACTTCATTGATACAAACTACGTTGAATCAAGTACCAACACACAGGGGAGTCTTCCGGCTCGAGAAGTAAGAAAACGAAAACGGTGCTATATTTGCCATCAAAGAAAAGCAGAATGTCAACACAGTTATGTGATAAGTGTAAGCAAACGGGTTTGTGGTGAACATTCAGAGAAAATACTCACGTGCACAAATTGCAAACTACATAAATAACTTTCAAATATTTTACTATCTTGTACTATTTTTAAATTATATCTTCTGACACACAATATTCTTTCTATATGTTTTAATCTTACTGTATACCTACTACATGAAATAAATAATGCATATTTTGCTATTATTTACATCAACAATGTGTACAAATAGATGTGTGCCTGTGAGGCACACCTTGGTAGGATACGTTACGATAACGCGTTGGTAAGACTAGGGTTAAATAAAACAAAGACAAAGCACATAATAAAATAGAAAACACGTTAAAATTTGTTAAAAAAAATATGACGTTCGTATTGCATATGAAAACGGACTAGAATGTGGTGACGCTACTAACAACTATCAACTTCTACCAACTGGAAAGGATTTGTTGACGAATTTGATTACGATTTGTGACAGTATTTGAAAGTTTTCTATAAGGTCTCAAATTTTATCGATTATTTGTTATATATGAAAGCCCAAAACTTCCAACATCGATTTGTATTTACTTCCCGATGTTGGTCAACCCGCCAAGTTTCGCGCGTGTTCCAGAATTAATTTAGAAACAAAAATAGGACAAGATCCAGTTTTTAAAATAATATAGCGTCTGGTACAGTTTCAAAGCTCAGAAACATTTTTGTAATTCACACCCACAGTTTCTTATATCTTTTCTAGTTTCTAGGTAGTAGTATAGAAAAAATGTGATTCTAGTACCGTGTAAAGTAAATTTGATACAAATCCGTGTTTTCTGACCCATGAACAGTTATAAGTATATACTTTTCTGTGCGACAAAATCAAGAGAATTTATCAAGTTTAAGAGAGTCACATTTACGAATATTACCCTACCATAAACATCAACGTCAGCCATCATGACATTTAAATATTAAATTATTTGCATTCGAGTAGAGGAGAAAAGTAAAAACCTGGAGAATAACCGTAAATAATAGAATGTATTTAAAGCTCACATTGTTGTTATATTACCTGATATTCGACAGCTATAAAAATATAATGCTCCCGCTTGGTGCTCTTTACGAATACCCTCGAGACTAATGTTGATTCAATATCCCGACTACGCGAGCTTCTTACTTTATTATCCACCGAGAAACAGGCACTAGAGAAATAAACAGATGCTCACTCGCATGTTTGCTTTCAGCACGTACGCTGGTACAATTTATTTGTTTACATATTTTGTATAGTGTGTACTTTCGAGGTAACGGTATAAAATAACCACTACAGAAAAAGTTGGATGTACCTGTGCTTACATATGTATGAAGCTGCAATTGCTATGCAAACGGCTTCAATTGAATGAGTACTTCCCGAGAGCTTGACACGTAGATCAACAATCTCGCATATGCTAACTTGTACCTGCACGCCAGTGTAGTTGCCAAAAGGTGCCGTCTCTAAAGAAATAAAAATACTCTCCATTTTGGCTTATATTAAATTCACCGAGAGAACTTACTGAATGTGAACACGCACGCTTGTTCGGGTAACCTCGTTAGAGGCAAGTAAATACCTAGATACACGCGCCTTGTAGCGTGGATGTATAAACGGGAATGTCGAAATACTATTTGGATAACTGTGCGCAGAGTACTACATCATGCAGGTATGTTTATATATCAGGAAGTAGTAGGAGTTATAAAGAGTAGCTACAACATACCTCCGTAAGTACACGTAAGGTAAAGCAAATAAAATGTATAACTATCTATTCGATAAGGATCTGCATGTGTAAAAGGTTCCCCACAAAACGAAGCTATCCTTACACTGAGAAAAAAACTACTGGACTTGACATCAATAATCTACCTTCATTGAGAGAATTTCATCGACAGAACGAAATGTATCATTGTTATGATAAAATATTATTTACAATCTTTGATTAGGTATTAACAAGATTCATTAGAGAAATAAATTAGTTTCCATTACTATAACAAATCACATTAATCACACTAATTACATTAGTCCATGGATAATATTTGTTATGGTAACTATTTTTGTTTATACGTTCAATAAATAATTTTATTAATAATATGAATATGAAAGAATATGTATTGTTATTTTTATGTACGATTTTCATAAAATTATTCACGACATAAACGCGATAAAGTATTAAATAATAGCTTCTTCGTTAGTTCAATGGTTTACAATTTACAGCATGAACAAACAGATAGCATACTTCAATGAAATGTGTACGGTAGTGATTGAATTACCAACTTACGCCGTGGTCGCTAAATGAGTAGGAGTTTGGCGTGTGGCCCCTAGAGGGCGTGCACCTAAACTCATGATCTCTTAGGGGAAAATCGAAAATAATCTAGACACACGATGCTGATGAAAGTGATTTGCTCTTGTAAGAATGCTAAAGACGCTTGGTAGGCAAAAACACGCATTTTTATATTCTGTGCTACATGTGTGGTGATTCCTCTACAATAGATCATGAGCCCTCTCCAAGGTGGCATTTTTCCGTTTACCTGTTAGGCAGGGGCAGAAGAGGGGGTGGTCGCAGTATACGCAAAAAATACATTGAAGTGGGGCCAGCCGGATTCTGGCTCTATACCCGCTGATTGATCCAGTCATGCGTCATCAGTATACAGTGTGATTCACTTAAGCGTGTAACAAATAGGAATTTTCTTTATTTGTTGCACAACTTTAAACTAAATACTACCAAACGTTGGTGCATGATTGACATCTAGATTGGGCACACTTATTGTTAGACTGCCTTAAACTCAATTAGCTTACAGGGCAGGCCAAGAAATGTGAAAATCGTATAAGAGTGAAGAGGAATACAGCAAAATGTTATTAAAATTAGTTGTTTAGAATTAAAAAATACACCCAAATATAAAGTCACGGCCTGCTACTTTAAATTATAATGGAGAAAAATTCTCTAAAATTTTGTATTAACCTCTATATAATATTTGCTTTTTTTAATATTTAACATTATTACTTATTTAAACTAACTACAAGAAGATCTATTTTCAACAATATCTTTCATATTCCATCAAACTTGGAACATGTATTTAGGAATACTTTTTCAAAAGTCATCACAAATTACATGCTTGTTGCAACGATATGTAGGTAACTCAACGTTAAGCTTTTGATAATATTATTTTTGATAAGGTAAATATTTTACGACAATATCAATATTCAAAAACTCTCTTTCAAACTACAAAATTTTTATTTCAAATTCAGGATAAGGTACTAGAAACAAAGCTTGTAGATATTACTAGTACCTTATCCGACCGTATTTATTTCACAATTGCGCAATTAATAAAGAAAATTCCTATTTGTTGTGCACTTAGTGTGCCACCCTGTACGTCAGTGCTCGGCACTGTGGGAGAAGAGTCTCCCACTATCACGGTAGGTAAGGGTATGAGTCAAACGGCCGTCGAAGATCGACTATTAAATATAGAAGTATATGTAGAAAGCCGTCGCATACGGACTTAGGTTTAGACACTTTCCCGCAATAAAAATTCGGTTTAAGAATATTTAATGTTTATTAATTATAGTAATAGAGTGCAGTATTATTCTAGGATGACATCGTAAATTAATTAATAACTATAGTATTTCAAATCAAAATGAACTACCATTCATATCTTTCTTAGGATAAAAATTATGAAAGTGAAATAATAAATATAATAAGGGAGTTATTCCTGAAAAATACATCATAATAGTGTTTCAAGTATAAAAAAAGCCATTTGCTTAGGTAAACAAAGAAGAAGATAGAAAATAAAAATTGTGTTTCGCATTTTTACGAAATACGTCTACGTATAAGACTTCTAATGTCACTGAGTACATTTTAAGAACACCCTGTACAATATAATGGAAATGTTTTGAATCTATTGTTTTGTCTAAAGATGCCTTAGGTTATTGGCAAAAAGTTATTAAAAAATAGCAGTTAATAAGGGAGCTATTAATTTTTAAAAATATTTTTTTCGAGAAAGCTCGAATATCTGAAAAAGTATTATGTCTTATCGTAGAGTATGTTAGATAATTATGATTTGTGTTGAGTCCAGCAAATCAAAAATGTAATAATATACAGTGCGTTCATTTTGAAGGAATAGAATTGCATAACGTATACTGACAAAACCGAACACTCTGTATATGTTAATACAGTTTTGAGTTATAGAGCACTTTGATCTGAAGTCATTTTTACTTTACGTGCCATTAGGTAGTGTACGTTCACTTTGTATAAATTCACCAGTCAATTTTTGATTTTGCTATCATAAAGTAACCAATTTTATATTCCATTTATTAATAAATATACGTTTAAAATATCAAAAAAAGCGTTTGAAATTTTAATACGTAATGAATTATTCAAATGCATATCATTCCTCCAACATAGTTTTCGTGCAGAAAAACATTTGCTCGCCCGTATTTCCGATCCTGATTTTTTGCACTATTGAAATCCACCAATTAAATTTTACATCTGTCCCCGAAGGTATTCCTATATTGCATTCCGATATTACATTATTCAACGTCCGACTGAATAACGATTATTGTATTACTGGTTTAGTATTACGTAGTCATTTATTATTTGTATCGGGCTAGGCGGTTTATTTCATAGACGATACAAACAGGACAAAAGCGATATCATTTCCATATACAATGTTATCGGTTCTTTGAGGTGAAATATGTTATTTTCGAACCCAGCCAAGTGCTTCTCAAATACAATGTGTTAGTGTTAATGTATAATAGTAATATTAATAATTAATTATTGACGTCATAGTATGAGAAAATATATACCTATTAAGGTATGATCAAAAGATAAATAATGTGTGTGATGATATAGATATTACATCATTTTACACGAAGTTGTGAAGGGTGAAGTTTTACACTGGTGTGGACTGTTTCTAAAAGCTAAGTAATGGGTGGCATATTGATTCAAATCTACAGTACAAGTGGCGTTAAAGCAATAGTTTATTCAAAAGGTAGTCGCTGATTATTGGAATTTTAGCAGATAGACATGATATGATTTGCAAATATTGTTTTCTTCTTTGATTTTTTTATTTATGGTTAGCCAATTATATTCTAAATTTATAATAAAATGTTAGTGGAATGTTATGGCTTTAAATGAAAGACAATTTTTAATTAATAAACAACGTTTCAACAATTTAATGTCTTTTTTTCAAATTTTGAAATATTATGATATTGTTAAGATTTGCAGTCTCTGTTTTATAAATGTTTGTTCGTAAATTAAATGTGATAAATATCTCTTATAACCTTTAACTTGTTATATATATTGACTGGCAACATTATGTTGTAACAATAGTAATAGAAGTCATCCACATATTGGTAATTATTTTCATCAATTTTTGAAACTTCAAAAAAGACATTAAATTGTTGAAACATTGTTTATTAAGTAACAATTGTCTTTCATTTAAAGCCATAAATTCCACTAACATTTTATGATAAATATTGCTTTCTTCACGACCAATAGTGAATGTGATAATTCCGTTATCATTTTTGATAATAGAATGTAAAAATTCTAACTCTTCAGTTAGAATATTTATTCTAAAATACTTCAAGTGTGTTTCGCATGTATTTTCATTCTGTAACAAGATGCAGAATGAATATTCCATAAGCGTACTAAACGACATAGATTGCCATGGTTTCCATAACTGTTAATGTCTGATGCAAATAACCACGTGGTAATAATATATTATTTTCAGATAAATGTTAATTTAAATAAAGTAATGACTGAAAAATTGTGCAAATCAGAAATAGAATTTGATAATACTTCAACTGAAATTATTACAAATTGTACAAGTAATATAAACGAGAACTTACTGCCAGAAAAATCGAGACATGAATACGAAAAATATTATGCACTTCGTTTCTAAACATATTTTAGTTGCATTTTTCTGTGTTTTATCAAAAAAACAACGATAAATATGAAATACAACATCGATATTTAAAGAAACAAGATTTTTTTTAACGCGAAAAGCAAAACACAAAAATCCTAAAAAGAAAAAAGAACGTATATTCATTAATTATAAATTTGGTGAAGGTGGCTGTGAAATCTGTTCATTCCTAAATTAAATCTTCATTGAAATAATGACCGCGTACAGGATCATATAGTATATTCTACCACGTTAGCAATACACTCTAATGCAACTATAAATCACATCAACGGTATAAACCAGTGACAATTCCGCCTATAAATAACGCCTTGATCACGGTAACTGTGTCGTACCTTGTACATTTTCCCTTTTATGACCTCGTTTTCCTCTTTACCTTTTGTACTTTTCAAAACCCGAGTTTCAATTGTTATTTATGCGAGTTTTTGAATCCCGAACCTCGGCGATTTTAATTTAAAAAAGGTGTTGTAGCTTGACTTTATACAGCATTGGAATGTTAGTTGTAAATGAATTGCACGAAATAATAATAGTAATTTATTATAATTGTTTCTTCGTTATAAAATCTAAACAAGATAAAATTATTGGGATATAATCTCCGTGTGAATATTAATATACAGCAGTAACAATATTAATATCATCACGGAGAATGGCTTAGGACAGGAACACATCTCAGGAATTTCGTCGTTGGAGAAAATTATCCAAGGGTAATAGGTAAAAGGTGGGTACAATTGATATGATGAACTTTGTTCAACAATTAACAATTATTTTTAGATTGGAATTTGAAATAAATTGGATTCTATCAAAATAGCCGTTAAATTTTACAAAAACTGATCGAGACACGTCCGTCTCTCACAGAGGTTGGCTAGTGAACCCTTTTGAATTGGAATTTTCTAACAGACTTCGATAGCGATTGTCTTTCGTCAGGGGGACAAAATACGTTTGAAAAATCCGTTACTTTCACCGAAGTGAGGGAAATATAAGATATTTATACAGTGACCGGCATAAATATTGCAACATATGGGAAATTTTTTTATTGTTGAAATATACTAAAACTTTTTTGGGGAATAGGTTGTGCATGTCTAGAAACCCTAAAATTCATTTTGACACACGTCACGTGACCACTAGTATGGCGGTAAACTTAAAAAATATGCCGTGAATCTGCAAAGAGTGAGGTTAAATGATATGATATCCAAAAAAAATGTTTGGAAAAGTTGCTTAGAATTTTGAAGCTGTATGCAAATTTTTGTAAACATATTTAAAAGAAAATAAAAATCACAATTTTTCCAAATATTGTTTTATTGAATTACATATTTCCATTTTTTCGCTTTTAGCAGTTCAACTGCAGTACTATTTCCAAATTTGATTAATTCTCAAACAATTTTGTCAATTTTTGCAAAATTAACATAATGAAAACTGAAAAGTACGTTTTCAGTATGACAATTGTTGTTATAAGGGACTGTATCCAGTAATAATAAATAAAATTTTACAAACATTTTCTCTACAAACCACTTACCAGATATTGCTTTTATTGAAAATTATTATATTTCCTGTATGTTTTCGGCATTAAAGTGGAAACCGTTAGTTAAAAACTGATAATACTACATGCGCGCACCGAAAGTTTTGAAGTAGATTTTGAAATTAAAGAACAACGAATAATAAACAGTAGGTAAAATAAAAATGATAGTAATTGCTTATTTGCCAAAAAATTAAAAGTATATTTCAAACCAAGGGAGGAAAGTGCTCTATTGTAATTGTCCAAGGCCTGCAATAGCACTTTCCTCGCATGGTTTGAATACTATTTTTTCCCAGCCAGTCCAATTTTAACTAACTCACGATATGTCTTTATTATTTTTGTCTTAATTAATTAATTAATGTCTAAAAATAATAAAGACATACCTATGAGTGACATGATAGATAGTAGGCTTAATCTGTCAAATATTTTTTGAAAACTGTCAAGTTAGCGTCGTTTTAAAAATGTTAAATAATAGTTTAATTGAAATTTAATACCTAATAATTAAGCAATTATCTCATAAATGGGCTCAGACTGGGCCGAGTGTACTAATGTCATCTATCAATAATGTCACATATTATAAGATGTACAGTTTCATCATATCAACGTCACTTACTTTTCTTCCCTAGGGAGAAAAAGTACAACTCTCTTCCCACAAATGAGGGAGGAAAGTGGGGACACACTCCCTGGTGGGAAAAAATAGTTTACTACATTATTTTGTTGTTTCTAATTTCAAAGCCTACCTTACTTATAAGAAACAGAACATATGTCTAACAAGTATGCTTTTTTAGAGTTTCATTTCTTGTTCTAGTTGTTCATTACTATTAGTTATTGTTTAAATGTGTTTGCTTATTAAGTATTCTATCATTAACTAAAAATACTGGTTACTTATTTCTACTGAGTTTTGTAATTTCGAAACCTGCATAAATACCTTCGGTGCGTGCAATAACATTGTGAGGGCTTAGATGTTTAGTGTAATCAGTTTTGGACTACCGATTTCACTTTAACGCAGAAAACAAACAAAAAATGACAATTTTTAATAAAAGTAATGTTTGCTAAGCGGTTTAAAGAGAAAATATTTGTAATTGCTACTAGATACACAATTGTCACAATGAAATCGTACTTTTCAGTTTTCGCTATGTTAATTATGCAAAAATTAACAAAACTGTTTGAGTATCACCCAAATTTGCAAATAGTACCGCAGTTGAGCTGCTGAAAGCGAAAAAAATGGAAATATGTAATTCAATGAAACAATATTTGGAAAAATTGTGATTTTTATTTTTTTTAAATATGTTTACAAAAATTTGCATGCCGCCTAAGAACTGAATTCTAAGCAACTTTTTAAAATAACTTTTTTGGATATCATGTCATCTAACCTCACTTTTTACAGATTCAAGGCATATTTTTTAAATTTACCGCCATACTAGTGGTCACGTGACATGTGTCAAAATAAATTTTGGGGTTTCTAGACATGCACAACCTATTCCCCCAAAAAAGTTTTAGTATATTTTAATAATAAAAAATTTCCCATATGTTGCAATATTTATGCCGGTCACTGTATAACTTTATATATTTTTCGTATATTATTGCAAAATTCTGGAATCTTCTTACATTCGTTATAAGATAAAGGTAGGTGTGTCTGCATCATGTTAAACATACATTTAAAAATTTTCAATATTTATTACTATGTTAAATTAACAATCTTAAAATTAATTACTGTACAAAGAGTATGCAACAGTGTATACACGTATATTTTTGATGACTTCCAGCAATTTTCAGTGTCTTTTTGGTTGACATATTCAACGGCAGTTAAAAGCTCGTTAAGAGGTAGGGGGTATGATCGTTAATTTTGTGCCAATTTTTCTTTATCCTCTCTATTGCAAGTTCAAAGGGATATTATTTATTAACAAATATTGGCTACAAAGTACACTATTACCACTTCAAATATGTTATTTATATACCACAGAAAATATTACCAAATATGTGAAAAATACGTCGATAATAATGAAATATTCCATCCTTAAGATAACTCGAACAACTATGATATCTAGTTACACATAGAGTCAACTAAATCATTCAAAATAGTCGTGTGCAATCGGCCGTAGTGGTTATGTGCATATTTAACTTATATGTACGCCCCCTTTAGAGAAGTTTCTAACGACTGCATGGTCTAGTACTAGACAGCGATATTACGGAATCATTTATAAACGTTATTGTCCGAGCAGAGTATTTCAAAGCGATTTCGAATTAAAAAAAAGATATTTCTCAGTCGACTGTCCGGGAACAATATGAACAAAAAAAGAAAGGATATGTGCGCTCCATCGAGCGTGGAAGCACTACCGTCGTTGAAGCTCTAAATGGGTCGGCAAAGTCTGAATCGAATGTGCTTCGAAATTTATTCCGTTTGAGAAACGCGGGTGTGTTAGATATTCATGTGTTGAGGTGTTGGGATTGGGGGTAGGGGTATCTGCGTTTGTTTTCTGCCGAATGCAGGATTTTGTTTTGCGCAACTGTTAGAAGTTGTTAAACTGAAAAATATTTGCGGAAGTTATTTTGGAAATTTTAAGTAGGTAACCGTGTTTTCAATGTGTGTATGGTTATTTGGAACAAAATGGTGATGATAATAATAATAAACAATTTAATTTCAAAAACAAGAAATAGCAATTTTACCAACATCAATATACAAATTAATTTGCAAAAACAAAAGTTACATCCTTTCTGCAGAAGGAATTCCATTATTTTTTTCTGACCCAAGGATATACATAAAAGCACAGTGGTTAACAACGGTAGCTTAATAAAGATATTTTTACGTGACAACCATAGTATTTATAGCTCCCATAGTTTGAAGACATGAGTAGATAAAGATGTAACAAAAATCAGGTTAAATGCATTCTGCTACATGTAAGTAATAGGACACAAAGCCTTCGTTCATTCAAATATCTCCAAAAATGGTTAGTTTCTTGGTATTTTGGCTTCACCATCTAAAAGACGCTATTACTTTACCTTCATTTCTGAAATAAAATATTGCTTCAGAAAAATGTGACATGTTATCCAAATCCATTCGTTTCTACAATTACTCAAAGAACTCTTTTTGGAAAAAGAAGCACTTTTTCAATTGCAGTACTGCTTATTTGTTATTTAAACTCAACTGAACAAACTAATTTTAAAGTATATATACTGAATACAGTTCTAAAGTGCAGAAACTTAAAGATGGATATACCTATAGTGGAAATCATATAATCTGTGTTTTGTATGAGATCGTTAGAAAAGCAATATCTAAAGCCTTCATATTTGTTTATCTCTCTATCCCTCTCATTCTGTATTCGTATCACGAATTTCTAATTAAAGGTCCTGCATTTCCGATTGAGGTGTTGCTCAAAATACAGCATTTTTTTTACTGTTTTTTTTTTAATATTTAAAAAAGTTTATTACCAAGAAACGAATCATTAGGACGATTTAGAATACTGTTAATAAATTCTTAATATTGTTTCTACTATCATTCACAAAAGCTCTGCATGTATCATCTGTAGAAGTGGTCAAAAAATGCTCCTCAACGAAAATAAATACATTATAAATAAGGTTAACAGCAAGGATAATAATACTCCTCCTTTTGCTTAGATATCTTCCATAGATAAAGTAGCAGTAACAGTTGAATTATTATCTGATGAATTGAAAAAATAATTGTGAAAGTAAGCGTCTATCTGTAGAAATCGCTGGTAAAACTGTGTAACTATGTGTTGCAAGTGCAAAGATTGCACAACACGCTCAACAGTTTCTGATTACAGATAAAGTACGACCAGAGTGAACTACAAGATTTAATACATTTTCATCGGAATTGCTTCTGGCGATATTAGTAGTATAGAGCCTGACCTGATTAATAAAATTGTCGCTTACTAACCTTAGGTGTTGTACATCAGTGCGTGTCGAACCAGCAACAAATTTTGATATCTTTCGCGATACAATATTACGTATTGCTGTGTACTGAGTCATTATTTTATTAGCAATCGTTAACTCTTTAAGCATTGACATCACATCATCCATACTGATACTTTCCTTAGTACTTTCTCCATCATCTTTCTGAATACGCTCATCCTCCATCCTTTCCTTATCTTCAATTTCCGAATCTTTAATTAAGGATTGGTTTGTTCCAACCACATCCGACTCCTCACTGCCAAAAGTTACTTGCTTCCGCCAACTCTAGTCTTTAGGAACGTAGACTTCCTGTTCTCTGGTGGGCTTGTCCGTATTCATTGTAGCAGCGATGTATATAAAATTTTGATTCAAAACACAATTTGAATTAGCTTTTTCAATGTAACGAGAAATTTTCACAAATTCAAAATATGGGATCTTAATTTTACTGATTACAATTGTAAAAACGACGAGCACTACGCTGGCACTGCCAAATAAATATGCTGTGTACTGATTGAAAAATGCAAAACTGAATTTTAAAATGAAAAAGAAAAGAAAATTCCCTAGCTCAACGGATAAAATTTTAAAGGACGCAAAAGAACTATTAACCTCAGAGTTACCCTCGCGAATTAAAACTTGAATCTAACCATGAAAAGTAAATTGTGAGTGAATGAAATCTGACTTTCTGATTAACAACAAATTTAATATCAAAACGGCGTTTAAAATTACAACTTGTGCAGAAAAAAACCGTGAACAGAAGGTTCTGGGCCCTAAAATAAAAACTGCACTTGATTCTAAATTACAATAGGACAATGCTATTTCCTGTGCAAAGCAAAAGATTTGTTTGTTCAGAAAGATAACCCAAAATATTTCAAATACAATTCACGTGGTTTCAAATTAAAATAAACTCGTGGACAAATACAAGAAATTTACATTAAAGCAAAAACTAAAAGCAAACACAAAGTTTCTACTCACCCAGACGAGGTAATTGATAAATAAAAACGAAACAGCAAAATTGAATAACGGAAAAATTAATTCTTTAAACTATAATGAGAGAATAAAAACTAACAAATATCTTCCCGAACAAAAATAATAAATGATCTTATATCTATAATGAGCACACTTCAATATATTAACAATTATTATAATATGAATTCCTTGATGGACTAAATTTTTACAGGAAATAAATTTCAATATTAAATGAATTACAAAATGGCAAACAATGATTGGAAAATACAAAAATACGTCTACTCACATCAATAGCCGAACAAGAAACTCCTCGACAAAGTCTACAATTGTTTTCCTTACCAAAATCCCTCTCACAAAATCTTACAACGCAGTCGTAAACAACTCAACGGCAAAATCTAATAGAATAAGGATTAAATCAAACTAGCAAACGCTAGACAAATAATTGAATGGAATTAATTTAAAAAAACTTAACACTTAATTAAATAAATCAAACAATCAACTCTTTAACTAAATTTTAAATAAAATAAACATAAAATTTGTAAAAAATTCTCTCGGTAAAATGATTCAGCAGAACGGAAAAAAGTAACAAATCAAAATATGCACTTAAAATACACTCAGCGGAAAGTGAGTTGACCAACCACAGCAGTATGTACCTTCTTAAAGTGTCGAATCCACCAATGCCCTGTTGGGTTGTCCAATAAGTAACCAATAATCCCAAGAAGCGGATCTCTTCTGATGACTCCAGCTTTTGCGTATTATAAGGTACTCTAATACATTCAGATTTCTTGATAAATGATATAATAATTGTTTTATCCATGTTCTGGTTCAGATGATTTTGTGCTAATCGGGCGTCTATCCGACGCAGAGGCCAGGCAATGTTACCAGAGGGAGAGAGCATTCGTGTGAGGACCGAATTATTAAAGAAGTATCATCAACAAAGGGAGTTATCCTATTTTGTTGACTTATAGGTAAGTTATTTATTTATATTGCAAACAGTATGGGTCCTAATGTGGTTCCCTGTGGCACGCCTCTAGTGGACATTGTCCATGCAGATGACACTTCCCCTTGGGGGACACTTGGGAATAAACGATGGTACATTACTGTCTCTTTTCTAGGTATGATTTTATAAGTGCTTGAGCTTTTTCACGAAATTTATTGCATCTTTTCTAAGAGAGTATGATGGTCTGGTGTATAAGGTTGTATAATAAGTTGCCTAAGGAAATAAAAACCTCCACTTCAAGCTTTAAACATAATTTCAAGAGATTTTTGATCTAAAAGGCTTTTTGTAGCGTGCAGGAATTTTTATGTTGATTTTGTTTTCCATTTCGCTTTTCTTTTCACCCTTTAATTTTAGTTTTGTTTTTTGGACGTATTTGGTGGTGGTCCAGTTCGTATATTCTGTTAATTTTGTTCTATTAGTTTAATTTTTATTAGTTTAGTTTCTTATTTATTTACTATTTCTTTTTTCTTTTTATGACTGATTTTATAATCATTTTTGATTTTATAAATCAATAAATTACTGCTACTACTACTACTACTACTACTCTGTCAAATGCTTTGGATAGATCGACAAATATGCCACATGTTTCTTCATTATTATTTATACCATTGTGAAGATCTGTAACTATTTAGAGTGGTTAATTTAGACAATATTTTGTCTCTTAAATTCAAAGGATTTAGTTATTTATTATACGCATACAAACCTATCCCCATGCGCTAGTTCTTCAGTTTAAGGTCAACACTAACAGCAACAGTGAAATAGCAGCCCAGAAGATACAAATACGGACAAAACGTCGAAAAATAAGCAGTTCCAGAAGTCAATTTCAACTCAGAATTGGAACAGATCATAGAATGATAACAGGTTAATTGAACTTCATAAATATCATTCCTTTGACAGATTATTCCTAAATAATTAATTCAATGGAATTAATATTTGTACAATAGAGTTTATTACTTTTTACGTTCCAATTCTGCAGTGAACAGCTAACGTATTTTTTTTTGCAGACTTCCACAACAATAAACATTCGGAAAAGTGTTTATGATAGGTGACACATTCTGCCCGAAAATTTATGAACATTCTACGACCAATAAAAGCACGGAAAGCCCCCTACCTTTCGCGTCGTTGTCGTCATTTTATGCCGCCACCGTTATAACTGCATACAACTTCCGGAACTCGTGAAGGCACCAGCGTCAACGTACAATATTCCTGTCGCTTGCATTTCCATCCGTTAATATTGAATAAGAGAAAAATTCCACGTCTCATTCTGCCCTCGTTCCATCTACGTCATTTTTATTCATCGTCCGTATGCGCGTTGTGTCTCTTTCTATCCGCCTGGCCTTCTATAGAGCGTAGCGAACTTAGCCGGGGCGACGTTAAACTTTTTCCGATAGCATTGCATGTGTACATTATTGTTATTACTGGAGACGTTGCGTTTCTCAGAAGCGAATAGTCGGGCAGAACGCAGACGAATGCCCTTAAATAATGCAAACAGATAAATAGCCCCGGCTTATTGGAGCGAAATTGGCGACATTCCAGCAGGCTCGCGAGCAGTTTCTTCGAAACGGGGTCCCTGTGGAGTGGGGATAATATTCTACCCGTGCGTCTCTCGTAGGAAAATGAGGGTGGCCGAGATCTCCTACAATTAAGCCTGTAATCTAAGCGATGTTCCCGAATATTTCATTCGGTTCCACAAAGGGAAAATTTAGCGAAATAAGTAACGTTTCTGCTTAAGGGGAATATCCCCTAATGATTATTGTTTCATTTTCTGCGATTTATTAGTTTTATTTACGGTAATTCCTTTCGCAAATGAGATATTAAATATTCAATCCCTGGGAATAATTTGCATTGCCAACGTTAGAAATGAGATAAACTAATTTGGAAACGTAATGGCACTTGCTGAGCGTGCGTTCTAAAATAAAAACACGTTTTATAAAAATTATCCTGATAGCTTCTGGGTATAAGGGGAATGGATTTTCTGAAGGAAAAAAAAAACAGAATGGACTATGTGCCCATGTTACACTCAATACTCTTGATGATAAGATCACTTTCTTTAACTTTACCATTCTAAATCTTTTTGACAAACATGCTTCATAATTATAACTTGCAAGTTTACTAGAAGATATATGCCTTAGTTTACTTGGCCTGCTACAAGGAACAGGAATTCTCAAAAACTACTATAATCTTTGCAAAATTTTGTAAGCAAAACCTTGGTACTTGAAAAAGGATCATATTTTGATATCTCATTTAGGTTGTATAAACCTGGGAGTTGGGAGTACCTACCAGGCGCGTCCCCGGGGTGGTGGATAGGGAAAAGGCCATCTTGTCAGAGTTCGCTCAAGACGAGATGGTTAGTGGCGGTTATAAGTTAGTTCTCTTTGCTTAAAACCGGAGCAGTGTGAATGAAGACGTTGCCGTGAACCACTCCCCTCTCGCCCGAGCTGTCGTGGCGTGACTAAGGGCTGGCACAGGGTTCTACGACGATGATAGTTGTTGCTTTCGGCTACCGAAAGCCCAACTGTTAAACCAGGTCCCAAAAGGGATCAGGTGTCTTGACTTAACTGTACGGACCGAGAGGAGACAACCTCAATAAAAACCTAAAATCCTAAGGTGGCGGACTAGGCTGATGAGATGCGTAGCTGGACAGAAAACCAGTCTACTAGTCCAACCTTGGGGCACCTAGCGCAACCCATTTTATTTAGCCTTACCTTTGCATGCGGGGCTCTGTGGAAGTGGACCTTTCCTTCCCTAGCTACTCGTGGGATCAACCATGGAGGACGGACGTTTATTAGCGGGACGACACCGCAAATAAACAGGAATTGGAGCAGGACCTCCTTCCACTTCCAAAGTGAGAGTACCTCATAAGGAAGGAACAAAGGGAGGAGCAAAACGACTGGAGCAGATTGGGAAACAGGATGGCATCCATCCCTTCTCAAATTGCGTCGCACTGTGCAATTCGAGGGCGTTGCACCTGGGAGCACGTGAAATCGAAGAGGGAGACTTACCTAACCTGGGGCCTTCTGATATCCTACACTTTCTAAAAAGAATGAGATTGGAAGACCAGCTGTAAAACAGCAAGAACAGGGGACACAATAGAACTTTTAGGTCGCAGTGTAAAATCACCCTTGCAATATACACATTCACATAGGTTGTATAAAAAGACTATGGAATAGTTTAAATTTATTGAATATAGAAGCAGGAATTGCGAGTACCCCGTCTGCTTTAGCAAATCCATAACATTAAACCAAGATGGATCAATGTCTCTGAGACTAATAAGCCCGATGTCATTTTTGCTGAAGTCTCTTGAAAAACTACTAGATAGACATTTAAGGGATGATGTATTACCGAATCGGCCACAACACCAAGACTAGCATGCGTATCAAGCAGGAAAACTACAAAGGCAGACTTGAAACCTGATCTTAGACAAACTGCTAGTAAGACTGGACAATGAAGGGCATATAATTTTCGAGTATGCGGGTGATGTTATCATTCTGACCGAGGGTAAATTCAACAATCTAGTGCGGAACAAAACACTTTACAGCTTATATAAGAATGGACCGAGGAAAAGGGTCTTAACATTACTCCTTCCAACAGGAACATAATAGCATTCACGAGAAGGAGGAAGTTAGGTGGCCTTGGACCGTTAAAACTCCGTAATAAAGAAATAAAACTGTCAAAGGAAGTGCAATATCGTGGCATCATTCTTGAATCTGAGCTCACTTGGACAGCTTCAAAGAATTAAAACCGGGCGAAGACAACACTTATGTCGGCAAGAAGAGTTCATGGAAAAACATGGGGTTTAGGACACAGCACGATGCATTTTGTTTCCGGTGTTTTGGATGAGCAGAGTCAAGTTGACATAATCTATAGAGACTTCTCCAAGGCATTTGATACTCTGCACCATGAAAGAATTTCATTAAAACTGGATGCGCTTGGACTCTCATCGGATCTGGTGGAGGTACTTAGATCTTACCTGACAGATCGTCCAAATTACGTCGTTGAATACAGTGGGTTCAAGTCGCATACCAACATTTCAGCAAATGGAGTTCCACAAGGGTCCGTTTTAGGACCGTTATTATTTATTATGTTTATTAATGATGTTACAGAACGTATATCGTCAAAACGCTTACTTTATGCGGATGATATTAAGATCCTACGTAGGATTGACGCGCTGGAGGATTGCCAAATATTAAAAGGAGATTTAATGAATCTTGAGCAATGATGTTTCGAAAATGGGTTACTTTTAAATACGAGTAAGTACAAAACTATGACTTTCAGGACGAAGCAACATCCTATAAGGCACATTTGTACGTTATATGATTCTCCTCTTGAGCAATGCTATACTTTTTAAAGATCTAGGCGTGACATTCGAGTTAAAATTGATCTTTAATACAGATGTTAATGAAAACTTCACATATTGTTTAAATATGTTGGAATTTATTAATATAGAGACACTAAGGAATCAAATAATAATGCTCCCCGATCCTTCTACAGTGCGTTTATTAGAACAAAGCTTGATTACTCTTCTGTTGCTTAGAAGCCTGGCTACATTAATTATGACCACATGCTAGAGAAAGTGCAGAAAAATTTCTGAAAACTCTTTACTACCCTATCCATCATACATTTCTCCCTGTTGATTATCCATACGTCGACCTATTACAAGAGTTTAATTATACGTCCTTGTCTAATCATACGGTTATTTAGTATATAATGTTTATGTATAAAATAATCAATAGTATTCTATATATTCCCAATTTGTTGTGTTGTAGTGGATTTTGATATCCCCAGATTAAGTTTAAGTAAGACATCGAAAGTTCAAACCATCATAGGCGCCCTTCCCTACTTACTATGTGCGATAGTACCAATGACCACTGCTGTGATATTGACCTGTTTATTATTTCTATTGCAAATTAATAATATTAAATATAAAATTTATTAATAATAATAATAAATTTGTAACTATTATGACATTTTATTATTATTAACGCCTAGTTAAAACAGAGTTTTGTGGTTATTTTAAGGAAATGGGATTAATTTATTAATGGGAAATATGTGCTTATTTAATGTAACTTTAGTTTTAGTTTGTCACATTAATTAATAGGTATCTTAAAATACTATAATAATATATTTATGTTTTCTTTCTTTATGTATGTAATGAGTAGAGAATTTTTTATGTTAATCTGAGTAAATATTTCTTATTCAAGCACCATGAATATGGTCTGGTAGTGTATGCATTTATATTAATTTCTTTCTTGTTTTTGACTCTCACAATATTCGATTTCTTTTTTATATATAATTATCCTGTAATTAGCATTTAGGTGCCATTGGATAATAAAGATATTATTATTATTATAGATATTCCAAGGAAAGTTCTAAGGTTTAGCCAAAATTAATATTGCTCAAAAATTAAGTAATTTAATTCGTACTGCTGTGGTTGGACAACCTGCGTTACCGCTGAGTGTATTTTGAGTTGCATATTTTGTTTTGTTCCGAGCTGAATCAATTTACCGAGAGTTTTTCACAATTTTTATGTTTATTTTGCATAGGTTAAGTTAAAGAGTTTATTGTATGAGTTATTTAATTAAGTGTTAAGTTTTTTTGTAATTTAATTCCATTCATTTAAATGTCTATTGTTTGCTCATGTTTTAACGCCTATTCTATTCAATGCTTATTCTACTAGATTTTGTCGGTGAATTGTGCGTTTGCGTTGTACGTTTTTGTAAGAAAAACGATTGTAGAGTTTTGTCAGGAGTTCCTTGGTCGACTATTAACGTGAGTAGACGTATTTTTGTATATTATTGATGCCATTGTATAATCCATTTAGTAGTAGTAAATTTTGTCCATCAAGGAATTCATTTTGTAATAATTGTTAATATATTGATGTGTGCACATTATAGATATAAGATCATTTATTATTTTTGTGCAGGAAGATATTTTAGTTGTAATTTTCTCATTATAGTTAAAGAGTTAATTTTCCGTTTTTCTATTTTACTGATCATTTAGAATTGTGCTTGCTTTTAGTTTATATTCTAGTATTTTCGAGAAATTGTCCACGCTCAGTTTATTTTAATTTGAAACCACGTGGATTGATATTGGTATATTTAGGATTATCTTACTGAACAAACAAAACTTTTGCTTCGTATAGGAAATAGCATTATCCTATTGTAATTTAGAATCAAGTGCAGTTTTTAATGTAGGCCAGAACCTTCAGTTTACGGGTTTTTTTCTGCACGAGTTGTAATTTAACCCTTTTTGAATAATAAAATTTGATTGTTAATTAACGTCGTTGGGTTAAAAATTCTGTTCTTTTATTTTATATTGAACCTTTTCAATTTTACGGGTATTTAAGAATGTCAGATTTCTTTCACTCACAATTTACTTTTCGTGGTTAGATTCAAGTTTTAATTCGCGAGCGTAACCCTGAGATTAATAGTTCTTGTGCGCCCTTTTAAAATTTTATCCGTTGAGCTAGCTAATTTAATTTTTTTTTTTTCCTTGTTAAATTCATTTGGCAATTTTAATTATTTCAGTCAGTACACAGCAGTACGTAAGATGCAAAATAAAGTAGATTTCATCTAAATGTATGTACTAGTAAATATATTGTCATGGTATTTCCACGCGGCCAAGGATTTAGAAACTAAGATTATAAGTAGTCTTTTGACCTGGTTATGTGTCAAAATTAATATTGACAATTCACAGTTCACAATTTTTCGTATCTAGTAAGTGAACTCACCCTACAATAATTTGTGGATTGTTTTGTTGGAATTATTATGTAAATTTGTCAATTGAGAGATGTGAGAATGTAAAAAAAAGTGTGAATAAAATATTGATTATCCGGGCAAAGATTTATATTACTGGGGATAATATAACATTATTATTGGCGCACGCAACGTGTGGGGCAAACTTACTAGCTAAATGGAAATGGACCAGACGAATATGTCGTTAAAGAAATTTTTCGCAATGTATATAGAGGATAAACAGGAAGATAGCTCAGTTAATAATGGAGGTGAGGCAAATGAGAGAAGAGATTAAATCAAGTTTTGAACCTAAGGGAATCATATCCAATGGATTAAAAGCAAAGATGAATTGCAATAGAAGAGAACGGAACACTAGAGGAAGAACAATTCGAAAGAAGGCATAGATTTGCACAGAAAAAATAAGAAGCTTTTAAGGAAAATGGGCTGACAGGGAAAATGATGAAGAGGCAAATACTAATAGTGAAAAAGGCGATTATTATTATGGGAGAAGATTTGACATTGAAATTGACTTATCAAATTTAAAACAGAATGGCACCGATTTGAACAGTGAAAATGTGTTTAAACTAAGTAGGAGTAAAAGACGGTTGGTTGCAAGAAAACTTTAAAGGTAAAAAGGATGACGACAATGAACAAATTTTTAAACGACCTGTTTGAAACGTAAAGAAATAAACGATTGAAGTTAAAGAATTATTATTAAAACCAATACAAAAAAACAGAATGGATTTATAATTGGAAGAAAGAAAAAGAAATGGATGGTAATGAATTTTTTTGAAAGAAGTTAGATAGTTCGTAATTTAAAGTTAATTACGTCGACATTGTTCAACTTAATAACTGGGAAGAAAAAAATTAAAATTTCAAAATTTTATTAAAGAAAATTTGTTAAATTTTATTTGGGGGATAAATGTCATGTATTCCACGCAGCCAAGGATTTAGAAACTAGATTATAAGTAGCCTTTTGACCTGGTTATGTGTCCAAAATTAAAATTGACAATTCACAGTTACAATTTTTTCGTATGTAGTAAGTGAACTCACCCTACAATAATTGTGCGATTGTTTTGTCGGAATTATTATGTTAAATTTGTCAATTGAGAGATGTGAGAATGTAAAAAAAAATGTGAATAAAATATTGATTACCGGGCAAAGATTTGTATTACTGGGATAATATAACATTATTAATTGGCGCACGCAACGTGTGGGGCAAACTTACTAGCTAAATGGAAATGGACCAGACGAATATGTCGTTAAAGAAATTTTTCGCAATGTGTAGGAGGATAAACAGGAAGAGAGAGGAGATATAGCTCAGTTAATAGTGGAGGTGAGGAAATGAGAGAAGAGATTAAATAAGTTTGAAACTAAGGGAAATCATATCCAATGGATTAAAAAGCAAAAGATGAAAATTGCCAATAGAAGAGAACGGAACACTAGAGGAAGAAAAATTCGGAGAGAAGGCATAGATTTGCACAGAAAAATAAGGAAGCTTTAAGGAAAATGGCGCTGACAGGGAAAAATGAAGAGGCAAATACTAATAGTGAAAAAGGCGATATTATTATGGAGAAGATTTGACATTGGAATTGACTTATCAAATTTAAACAGAATGGTACCGATATTGAACAGTGAAAAATGTGTAAATAAGGTAGGAGTAAAAGACGGTTGGTGCAGAAAACGTTTAAAGGGAAAAAAAGGATGACGACAATGAACAAATTTTTAATGGCCTGTTGAAATCTAAAGAAATAACGATGTAAGTTAAAGAATTATAATTTCAAACACCAATACAAAAAACAGAATGGAGATGTTATAAATTGGAAAAGAGAAAAGAAAGGATGATAATGAATTTTTTTGAAAAGAAGTTAGATAGTTCGTAATTTAAAGTTAATTACGTTGACATTGTTCACTTAATTAATTGGGGAGGAAAAATTAAAATTACAAAATTCTATTAAGAAATTTGTTTATTTATTTATAATTTTATTTTGGGGAATAAATGTCATGGTATTTCCAGAGCGGCAAGGATTTAGAAACTAAGATTAAAGTACCTTTTGACTGGTTATGTTAAATAAATATTGACAATCACAGTCACAATTTCCTATCTATAGTGAACACCTAGAATATTTTGCGATTGTTTTGTTGATTATTATGTAATTGTCAACTGAGAGATGTGAGAATGAAAAAAAAAGTTGAAAAAATTGATTATCCGGACAAATTTTGTATTATGATAATATAAAATAATATAAAAAACAATAAGAAAACATAATAGCATTTGTTTCTAACTATTTTGAAATCTCTCCGTTTTCAATTTCAATTCTAGTCTAGAAAATTTCGTCACTAACAAGAAACTCAATATACTCAGTGTAATTTACAGAGAATAAAAGGAATAGCAAACTAATGGAATTGTTCCGAAGGTTTGTGTATTTTAAACCCAAACCACTTTAACCAGAAATATTTTCACAATTCTTAATAAAGAGAGGGAATATTTAAGAAAACGCGTTACGGTTAATGGGGCCCCAACTATTTACTTTTGCCTTACTCTACGCTTACATTCCAGTATTTAATTAAGCATTAACTAAAATAATCAAAATTCTTTCGTTCCAAAATTCCCTCCGCAGCAGCTCGGGGTCACCTCTCGCAATTGCCGGGCTCTTCAACTCGGACAATGGAGGGTACGATCGCGGAATTGCGAATAGAACGAGCTCCGTCCTCCGCTGGGAGTACCGGTCACTAATGAAATTTAAACAATGTGCTAATACGGACGGCATAAACGTGCGGAAACCAGCGGACGACAGTCGCGAGGGCCGGCAAAAACCTTCCGGCGAAGTGCTGACCTTTTTGTTTCACGCAAATTGAGCTAACGGATCGGTTTTTTTCACGGTGGTCTCGGGCAAGAACTCGTACCACCATCGTTTGGGATATTCCTTTGGGAGGACGATCCATTTTAGCTTTGAAAAAATTCAATAGTGAAGAGTTTTTTAGCGTTTGAGGTATTATAAGTGATTACGAGAAGTGGATGGTAGTTTAAAGGTGTCGGGCGTGTTTTTGTTTTCGTTTTGTCGCTGGTGCAAAAAATTCTCGATTGTTTTTCTAAGGTGATGGATTATCTTTCGCCAAAATTGGATATCAGCTTTATTAAATTATATTTACGTGTCTGAAATTTATTCATAAATGATAGATCTTGCCTTTGATCAAATCCTTTTCTTTCCTATTTTCATGTATTCTTGTAGACCTTTAGTTTTCCCAACAATGCTAATGTAAACGTCTAGTGGGCTTAAAGGATCCTTAAAACCATTTTTTTTCATAACCAAGCCCATGTATAATTCTTTTTCCAAGTACTCCTACCTATGTAACACTAGTTTCACCTTTCCTGTAGTTTTCCAGTATCAAGCTTATGATATCGTCATTTATTTTCGACAAAATTTCAAGACGCTCTTCCAGATTTGCACGCTCTTAATGACTCCAAAATGAAGGTAAGCCACTGCAAATCGCGAATTATAATGAAATTTTGTCAGTTTCTAAATGCCATGGAGTTTTTTCAAGGACACTCTTTGTTGTAACAAAACTTTAACCTTATTGGGTGCAATTTGACTTTAAAACCTGTCTTAAATTTGGTTTATCCAAAATAACTTTTGTAGGGGGAAAGACAGAAAAAAGTTTTAATGGCGCATTTACACTGTTTAGAGAGTCCTTTCGGCTGGTATAGTTATTTACATACAGGGTGTTGCAATGAGCACGACAGGACGTCTTTGCTTGGTGATTGACCACTAAAACATCGATTATAATTGCTCCTTTTGTCATCAAATACTGTAGTTTTTTGTGTCCATGGGGTGTGATCCGAAGAAAGCAACTCGGCAGAAAGACCCTCTATGCCCCCCATGTCCTATTTCAGCCCTCGACTCAGTTACACCTATCATAAAATCGCAACTGGCTGAGGTTAACTTACTGACTGACTGGATCGTCCCACCATTACCCCAAAGTGCGTCGCCTCTCCCCGCGTCCACGCCGGATATTGACAAGAAGGTGAGCGAGTTTCTCCACACTCCCACACTTTTGACAGGGATATTCACTAGGCATGCGTATTTGTGTTCCTGTAAGTAATCTCAATATGTCCTCTTAAAGACTGCCGTAGGAGTCTTCCCCATATGTGAATCCAAGGATTACAGGTCTAGCGCCGGCAGTCAGTCCAAAGGAACAGGCTAGCAGCAAGCTGACCCTGACAAAGTTTTGATGCGCCTATGAGCTCCACAGTCGTCCTGAACTACAAACGACAGTCGCAGCGCCTCTGCTAACGTATCAGCTATTCATTGCCTCTGTCCCAGAGTAACCGGTAAACATCTATATAATATTTAAATGTTCCGCCAGCTGTTTAAGTTTCTGTGGACGCCAGTACACCTCTGAGTCAAATCTGACACCGCAAGGTTGAGGGCAGCTTAGTGTCGGAAATGATTTCTACCCTCATTTTGCGTAGGCAGTTTGAGATGCATAGCAAGTCTGGATGGCAATAATTCAACCTGGAAAACGTGGGGAAGCCCCTAAGCTACCCCGTCCCGCTCACCTCCCTCAGATTCCAATGCAGGGCCATTAGCGTTTCGAGCATCGAGAACCAACGGATAGACCCCGATTTAGTCTAGAATGTACGCATTGCAGTTTCGCTGATGGAGATCTCCACCCTGTATCCCAGAGACGTGAAAACGGGCGAGATTTAAACCGTTACGGCGGCGGACGTCGTTCGATATATTGAAGGGCTGGTGTGGTCTACGGCTTTGCCGGAGAAGACCTTGCATCCACTACATTTTACTCTGTAAGCCCCTAGGGTTGCTTCAGACCACAACACCAACTGCAGCAGGGGAAGCCCAAGAATGGTCTCCATAGCAGCCGTCGACGTCCAGGACATGGCTCCCGTGATGCCCAAACAGGCGATCCTTTGGACTTTACTAAGCGGACTTATAGCATAGCCTAGATTTGCTTTATACCACCAGACTAGCGAGGCGTAAGTAACAAAATGAACTATAACTTTCGTGTACAGGCAGTGTACCATTACCGTAAATACTGTGGTTGAAGATGATTTAGATAATCATACAGCGAGTCTACAAACTTATGTATTTGGCACACTCCCTTATTCTAACTTATCATTATGTGTTAGCAATATTTGTTGGAAACCAATAATATAATATAAATATAGTTATTATATCGGCCGCTAAATGCCCATAGTTTTCAAGTTATGTGAGTTTAAATGTAAGAATATATTAACCTCCAGCAGAAGAAAATATCTACTTTCACAGACTGTCCCTGATACTACAGATATTACACGCTTTATATAAAAAATAAAGACAGATTACGACTTCAATTTTCATTCGTCAAAAATAAAGTCAATGTCAATTAGTATTGAGATGAACGTGGTTTCATTCGCCTCTACAGCTATGTATAAATTATTGCAGTGCGAAGTCAGAGAACGATGGAACGAATGCTCAAGGTTGCTTTCACGACATAAACGGGTAGATTTCGTAAACCGGCATAGCATGGCTTTTATAATAGGTTACGATTTTTTCAGACGAATAACTTATTGGTAATCTCTTCATTCCTTGAAAAGTAAACTGTTTACATAGAAACACGTTGCTGCAAGTTTATTCTCGTGAAGGCAATGTGAAAGATCCACTTCATTCACAAACGCTTTATTCATGCAATAAATGAAATACACTGCGTTAAGTTGTGTTATGAAGTGGACGATCTACCGCGAATGATTATGATGAAAGTATCGTTCCCAACACTATTATGGTTTATAGTGTTGGTGTTAATCGCCTGCTTTTATCGTGAGGAATTATACTGTAGTGCTTGCTGCACCAATGTGTTATGTTTTTAAACTATCTTTAAAGACAACGTGCTTTCCTGATGCTTGGAAGGTTGCTAGATTAGTGCCTGTTTATAACAGAAGGGAGTCAAGAAGGGAAATAGAAAGTTGGTTGAGAACTATCGGCCTACTGCTATATTAAATAATTTCGGAATTATTGTTTTCATTATCAAAACGAATTACCAATAAGAACAGGGCTATTGATCACACCATCCGATTCTCCACGAATCTTAATGATACGTAATATTTATGTTTTAAAAGTTTTAAAAATGTTAAATTTGACATTTATTTAAGGCTGTAACAATGTCTGATATTTTGCTATGCAATTAGCGCAACAGTAGGATCAATTGATGCAGTTTTTGTTACAATTTCACTTTATACAGAATTGCTTCCATATCAATTACTATTATTATAAACTTTATTAAATAGAAGCATATATAAGGAGCAAGAAATATTATATTCCTAAATCATTTCCACAATGTATCTAAGTACATCACTTGAAATATGTTTAAGTCTTCCAAAATAAAAACCTTAGACTCTCAGTAAATGAAGTAAAATTTTACTTACGAAATAAATAAAAGATTTAAATAAGTATTACACCAGCGTTTACTTTTGTGGCAAAATGGTGCCAATTCACTAATTATATTTTAATTATTACAAAAATTCATTCCATTTTCCGTACCATATTCTTTCTTTTCTCGTTTTATTTGATTAATCAAGTAATTCTCTGTATTTGTATATGATTATACAAGGCAAGATACTGAAAACGTATTTAGTTCCCAACTTCCTCCACTCCTCCTTTCATTTCTTATTTTCTGTATGTCTTTTTAAATTTGACAATCATAATAACGTTATATACTAATAAAATTATATTTTTAATGTACTACATATATGAGAAATAAGACTTAGGGGAAAGTGGGCAAGATGGAACATAACTTTAGAAACTGATCAAGATTGCAAATTGATATCAAGTTTAAGTATGCTTGTTGTAATCTTAAACATTTATTGCTGTGGGGAATTACAATTTTCGAACCGGTACTCTTGATGTGTGGAGAAATTTGAAGAAATGTAAATACCACATCTTCCCCACATGGGGGAAGTGGGGCTTCAGTGACTAAGAATGGTCGTAACCATAGTTAGGTAATATGTAAAAACCAATAGATTCTTAAAATATTTTAAAACATGCAGGAACAAAGCTTAAACTTTCTAAGCGGAACTACTTAAATAAAAAAATCAATAACGATAAGTATATAAATTAATCTTAGATTGAGACAAGAAGAGAACTCATCCACGTTATTCGCAACACCCTCCATGTCCAACTCGTCATCCATGGCATTGACAATTTCCCTTACATACTAAATTGAGAGTCATCTTCCCAACAGACGAACTTGATTATTTCATGACGTTTCTAAAAATCTATGCTTTGCTTCCTTAAAAAATTCGGCTCTGATCTCATCTGTTTTCTTCTTTGTCATTTTTTTTTTAAAACTCTTCTCAGCACTTCTAGTTGCTTAGAGATTCCCAGACTTCTATTTTCTGTAGCAGATTTTTATAGGTGTTCTTGTAAGGATGTTGTCTTTCCTTGATGCTTTGATTGATCTGTACTTTACCCTTACCGAGAATAGGCATTATGTTTCGAGAAGCATAATGGCTTATCCAGGCATAACGGAACCAGATTGAAGGTGAGATAGCGATGTCCCATGTTGCCCATACCAATAGCCCATCTGCTTTGGACTTTCTGGTTATGTTATAATAACATATTAATTTTGAAATAAACAAATACGCACTATATAAAAAACATGCAATACATGTCAATAATAGCACAAAGGTAGTGGTTAATAATTAATATGCTTCCGATACTGGCGGTAACTCACCATCAAAATATAACGAAATTCGGAAATGCAAAGTTACGCAAAACAGCATAAACTTTGTTTTAGAAGTAAAGTCCCGTATTCAAAAACATAAAAACAGCACTTGCAACTAGGTTTGCTATTATTTTGACAGATCTTACTCCGTTTTGTAGATAAGACATGTCCATCATGCTCGTGGCCCATCTTGCCCACCCTCCCCTACATATTATTATATATGGATATTTACGCTGATCTTTAAAATAAAACGTTCCAAAACGCTGATTTGGTTCCCTCCCAAACAGATTACACCTTCACAAAATTTAAATTCTAATCTAAATTTTCACCCCGGATGATTTTTCCCAATTAAATTCATTAGCTCATCTCCATCGTGTTTTTCCCATCTAATTCTCGAACTGCCTCCAATTACTGAGCGCTCGCTAACCATCTTAACCTAACTTCTAGCGCAAATCTGATTCGTGTACCCTCTCGTATTTCATCAAAGATTATCGGATTTCTCTCTTATATATGGCAGGTACGGGTGGATAGGTTCGAACTTCGACTGGCAGCGGCGCCAAAGGAGCGCTCTGTGATAATCATGGCTCGGATAAGACGAATTGACGTGAGATCGATCGGTGGAAGGCGTGGAGGATTTTGAAGCTATCCACATCTGAAATTCAACATACGCAAGACCGTCAAACATGATTGGTAGGAATGTTTGCGGTTGACTAGCATGCTCTTGCTGATTGAGTAAGGGAATGATAAAAAGAAACTGGCTGTAAAACTGACTTTATTTCGTCTTTATACATAAATAGAGATGTTGAGTTAAATAGAATGGTATTAGGTAAAGGAAAACGTAAAAAAATAACGTCTTTAGCTTTATGCAAGATAATTGTAAAACGTTTTTTACTACGAATTGCTCAGATAAGTCGATTGAGTTTAGGCGTGGAATAGGAATTACAATTTTTAAATGGTTTTTGTATTTAAATTTACTGCATTCCTTTCTATATTAAGTACTTTACAAATCTTTATTAACCTAAAACATAATACAGCGTTACTATAAAAGAAATAGACACTTTGGTATTGTATAAAACAAAAGTTATTGTGATATTGACATGCCATTGCGCTGTCAGCTAGGAACTGTAGAAGTTTCGATAGTACATTGGTAGTACTGCGCAAGCATAATAGCTACATGGCTGCAAACTCTACTGAGAAAGCATATGCATGCTTGAATTTGCCAAAACGAACTCCGTAACTGTTGCCAACCGACATTTTCGAACACGTTTCGGAAAACCACACCTACTAGAACAGTCGATATCAACGATTGCTACAATAAATGAAACGGCAATGGTCTTATGTAAAAGCCCAAAAGTCTGGGAAGACCTCGTGTGTCAGAAAAAACATTGAAACGTGTTCGTGCTGTTTACCAACGAAGTCCACAAAAGTCAACAATACGTGCAAGTTTGGATCTACAAATTCCACTACCAACTGTGTGGAGAATTTTACGTAAAGGACTAAAACTGACGCCTTACAGATTGCAGTTGGTACAGCATCTACGTGAAGATGACAAGCTTAAACGTCAAGATTTCTGCAACGTAATGAAGATGAGTTTTGCGAGCGGATAATTTTCAGTGACGAGTCAACGTTCCACATAAGTGGCGAGGTGAATAACCACAACGTCCGAATATGGGGGACTGAATCTCTGAGAGTGTTGGTGGAGCATTTGCGTGATTCTCCAAAAGTGAATGTGTTTCTGTGTTCTCGCACAAAGGTGTATGGTCCTTTCTGTTTTGAAGAAAACACAGTAACGGGAGCTACATGTCATCAAATATTGATCAATTGGTTGATGTCTCAACTGCATGAAGACGGGGGAAACTTTACCTTCCAACAGGATTGAGTACCTCCTCACTGGCACCGTGTCGTTAGAAATTATCTGGACGAAACATTTCCACGGCGCTGGATAGGCCGTGCAACAGGAGCCCCGATCTTACACCGTGCGATTTTTTTCTATGGGGATTTGTGAAAGGCCTGGTTTACATCCCTCCACTTCCTAATGATTTAGATGAGTTAAAACAACGCATCTCGAGAACTGTGGAAAGTGTCGATGCAGAATTATGTTTACACCGGGTTTGGAATGGAACTACACTATTCGCCTTGATGTGAGCCGTTGTGACAGTGAGAGCCCATATAAGCACCTATGATTCCCAAGTAAACATTAAGAATCACTTTATAAAATAGTTTAAACAAATTCATAATAACGTTATTAGTTTTGGATTAATAAAACATTGAAAGTGTCTATTTCTGTATTTTCGTCAAATCACTTTCATCGAAGATTTCTTTCATTACGTTAGTTTTTTTTGACTAAGTACATCACTCACATTTTTCAAAACTCCACCATTGTCAAATGCTCGTAAGGAAGCTAAAAGTTTATTGTTTTTATCTTCTGCTACATCGTTTGCCAGCTTCACATATAAGTTACCATTTCTATCCACTTTTTTTCATCCCTTTTCCAAGTTTTGTTTTTACTTTTCTGGAAATTTAATTCTTTCAAACCATATTTTCTTGACAAGTTCCAAATCTTCTTTGGGCACCTTCAACTCATCAGCCAACCTATTTTGCCCTAACCTAGCATCAGCAACGTCTGCTGGTTTCAGCTTTTCTGAGAGTCCTTATTTAGACGTAATTTCGAACAGCTTCTGAGATTTTGCTAAAGTTGAATATAGAACGGTCCATCAGTACACCTTTTATAAAACTGTGTAATTCTTTGAATTCTTTCTGTCTTCTGATATGCCTCTCCAGAATCTTCTTCTCTTTCAGATTTTCTTTTATAGCGCGTCCTCATTTTTTTCTCAGTTTCAAGCTTTTTTTTAAGTTTCGATGGTTCATAGGTGTTCCAAACGTCGCAATCTTTTCGCTTTCACAAATTGGTCAACAACAGGTTTGTCCCCAAATAATTTGCATAATTTCGTGTGCATCCTTCTTTCTCATCCCAGTTCTCCATTCTTTCCACCAAACATTCTTCATATTATTTACCTTTCTAGGATGTTTAATTTCCATAATTGTTTTTTTTTTTTTCTGATGATCCATGCCTCACACCCATAGGTTAGAATAATTTGTCGTATCAACGTTTTGTAAATTCTCATTTTTGTTTTTCTTACTACTTCTTTCGATTTTAGCGCTTTACAGTTAACCATTGCACCTTGCAATTCAAAAATCTATTTCCTTATTCTTTTTGCACTTGTTGGTTATCCAAACCCAATGGTAATAAGTATATGTAGTCTTTGTATATTGTGAGTTTAGGCCAGTGCTTGTAGATTTCTGTTTCTATTGGACCCTATGTCGTTCTAAGCTTCATGATCAGGTTTATTTTATTAGTTTTACTATCTGTATTTGTGAAGAGACGCCTCCTTGCTTCAGTTTTTCTGCCGTCACAATAATAATAATGCAATAATAATAATAATAATAATATCATAATTGTGGAACTTGCGTTCAGCACTATATCTCCTATAGAGGCGAATAGACCCGACATGGTGGTCATGGAGGAGAGGGAAAAGCGAATGTTTATTGTGGAAATGTCCGGGGAGAAAAATGTCAGGTACAAGGAAAAAGAAAAAATAAGAAAAATATAAAGATTTATTGTTCCAGCTAAGGCAAACATATTCAGAGTACACAATAACTATGGTGCCTCTTATTATCGATGTCTTTGGCGGAATACACGTGTCGAGTCTACGGTATCTCCAACAACTGGGACTACCCCCGGGATTGGCACAGAAGATATTGGCGGGGATGCAGAAGCAAGTCATCCTCGGTTCACTACATGTCCTACGAGCGCATGAAGCTGGCCACCCTCGACCTTCTGGCTAGAATCCTGGTAGGCCTATCTTCCAAGAAGACGTCTACTAGTGAAAATCGTGACGGTGTGTATTCGAGAGCTGCACACTGCCACAGCAACAACAAATACTAATAATAATAATATCAATTTATTGGCCCACACATGTATAGTATATAACATTTTATGTATTTTTAAACGATTATTTTCTGTACCTGACAGCCCCAATTTAGTAATTCCTTTCTTCTAAGCACTATTCTGCCTTAATTGACATCCTTTGCGGGTGTCACTGTCTATTCTATAAAACCAACTTCAAAACTTCTTTTACTAGCATCTTTCTCCCAGCTATTTCCAAAATCCTCGGGATGTGACAGCAAAATACTTTTACTTGGACTTTCGAGGTTTCTCATGTCTTTTATACCATTACTATTTCTCCAATGGTGGGCTCTATAGTTATGTCATCTTCATTTATTATAGCTAAGCACTTCCTCTGATGGTTGCCCTTTTACTTCTCTTCGACATTCCCTTCGAAATGTTTCACTCCCAGTTATTGAACCATTTTTACTTTTAACATAGAATCACAAGCTTTCGTACTCATTCCTTATGCTTTTGAGCTCATTGTAGAAATTTCTTATTTCATGGTTAATCTATTTTGTTTTAATTCCTTTTATTTAGTTATCCATATGAGATCTTTATCCTACCATTTTTTTCCATTTTGATGTTTTCGTTTTCGTCATATTTCTTTCAGTGGCAATTAATAAAACTTCTTTTCTAAACTGCGTGCCAAAAAGATTGGAACATCTTGAAGGAGATGAGTCACAAAGCTGAAATTCTAAGCAAGTATCAAGTAGTAAATCATAACGACTAGTTTTTAGTAGTAAATCATAACAATTTGAGAAAAATACCCAGCAATCAGCAAAAATTTACCAATAAAATATCACATCCCCCACAATTATTTATGCACTGTCTAACTCTGCGAGACATGCTCTGAATGAGATAATCAATGGCATCTTGTGGCATCTCATCTCAAGCTTGCTATAGATAACGACGAAGTTCCTGCAAGGTGTTTGCTGCTTGTGGTAAACGCCTTATAAAGCAATCCGTCATATCCCACACGTGCTTGATCGGGTTTAAATCCGTAGAGTGAACAGGCCAAGTGAGAATTTCTCCTTCCTCTTCGGGTACGAAGTTCTGACAGTTGATTATCAACGACTTTTTACATATTGAGTGACGGTGCATATTGCCGACATGTAGACGAAGGCTACGCTACTATACCATGGCAACTCTCAGGGCAGCAATGATCTGCGACTCAATAGAAAACAAAAATTGTGGCGTGCAAGTCTTTAAGCTGGTTTCAATTGATATCTGGACAAAAAATACGCCATGTCATCCTTGGATCGACAACGGGCTATAGCTGAACAAAACCTGCGCCATGTCAACCTTTTTGCCGGCGATGGTCTATAACCGAATAGAATACGATCTTCATATTGACATCCAAGTTAAGGTCAAGGTTAATTCAAACATTTATTTGTAATTCGGCTTACTGGTTTCGGTCAGAGACCATCTTCAAAGCCATGTGATGTCCATATAACTAATAATATATAGAGAACATTACACAAAACTATTTAATAATAGTGTTTAATAAAATTAGAGTAAAGATGTACTAAAATAATATGTATAATAAGAGACAGAGGATGAGACTGAGTTCAGCCTCATCCTCCTCTTAAAACCACAAGAAAATTAATCCAATAAAATAAAATTTTGCGATAGATATTCATATAAATATAGATAATAAAATGGACTTGCTAATGAACGGTACCTTACAATATTGTAAGGATGGTGGGAGCCGTTACATATTTCGTCATGACAATTTTCGATTTCTTTGCACAAAACCTCAAAATTCTTCTTGTTGATGAGGATTTATTTTATTTATTAGACGATAATCAATAAAGAAAAAGCGATTTTGAACTCTCAAACTAAGGCATGTATCCTGGCGGTTGGGGTACCTACCAGGCACGTCCCCGAGGTAGTGGATAGGGAAAAGGTCATCTTGTCAGGGTTCGCTCAAGACGAGATGGTTAGTGGTGGCTATAAGTTCGTCCTCTCTGCTTAAAATCGGAGCAGGATGAATGAAGACCGTTGCCGTGAACCATTCCCCCCTCGCCCGAGTTGTCGTGTCGTGGCTAAGGGTTCTTCAACGATGCCAATTGTTGCTTTCGGCTACCGAAAGCCCAACTGCTAAACCAGGTCCCGAAAGGGATGGGGGGTCTTGGCTCAACAGCACGGACCGAGAAGAGACTACCTCAATAAAAACCTAAATCCTAAGGTGGCGGACTAGGCTGATGATATGCGCGGTTGGATAGAAGACCAGTCTACTAGTCCAACCTTGGGGTACCTGGCGCAACCCATTCTATTTAGCCTTACCTCTGCATGCGGGGCTCTGTGGAGGTGAACCTTTTCTTCCCTAGCTACTCGTGGAATCAACCATGGAGGAAAGACGTTTATTAGCGGGACGACACCGCTAATAAACAGGAATTAGAGCAGGACCTCCATAAGAAGCCTTCCACTTCCAAAGTGAGAATACCTCCCAAGGAAGGAACAAAGGGAGGAGCAAAACGACTGGAGCAGATTGGGGAACAGGATGGCATCCATCCCCTCTCAAATTGCGTAGCACTGTGCAACTCAAGGGCGTTGCACCTGGGAGCACAAAGAGGGAGACTTACCTAACCTGGGGCCTTCTGATATCCTACACTTTCTGAAAGAAATAGGATTGGAAGGCCAGCTGTAAAACAGCAAGAACAGGGGACAATAGATCTTTTAGGTCGCAGTGTAATATCACCCTTCCAATATATAATATTAATAATAATAATAATAATAATTTATTAAGCTGCCCAACAGAAAAGATCCATTTACAGGACAACAGCAACAGTAAAATAAGTGTGCATATACATATATATATATAAATATATCTAACAGAAGCAAAGTTACTTAATCTAAACTATCATTAAATAACATCTTATTCGGCATAGGAAAGGAAAAAAGTATCTTAAACACTAAAGTTAAGCAAAAGTTAAAGTCGTTAAAGTCATGTTCGGATTACTGATAATGAACTATCGGCATGCATTTATTAATTAATGAAGGCAAAGGAGTAAAGTGAATGTCAGTAGTGACGTTAGAAAGTGAATCGAAAGTAGAGCACATGCGATGCAATGGTGAGTTTAGTAGGATGTTAGTTTTGGTCTAGGACAGTAAATGTTGTAGATGATCTAGCTGATAGGCGAGTCAGTGAAGCTGATTCACTAAGTAAAGGTATTGAATCAATTCTATTATGTAATAAATTAAACAGAAATTTCAGGTCAGCCTGGGACGCCGAACATCCAACTGAGTAATATTGTATGCATGAAGTAAAGCGTTGTGGCTATATCCTTGCATGGGTAAGTAAGGTGTTCCTTAAAGTAAAGATATTTTAGGAATCTACGTTGAACTTGTTCAAGGGAGTAGATGTGGCATCGATACGCAGGAGACCAAACCACCGCTGCGTACTCAAGCTTGGACCGAACATACGAGAAATACAGCGAGATAATGCAGGTAATGTTATGAAATTTAGTACAAGTTCTTATAATAAATCCAAGCATTTTTAGTGCGCTATTACAGATGCTGTTAATATGCTCTATAAAGGAAAGTTTAGTGTCAAATATTACACCCAGGTCTTTAGTAGAAGTCGTACGCTCAAGTATGGTACCATCGTAATAATAATCATATACAATAGGCCTTATTTTGCGTGAAAACGTAATAACCTTGCACTTAGAGACGTTCATGGAAAGCCTATTTTCAACACACCAGCCGTGCAAGGAATCAATTTGATGTTGAAGGAGTCTGGAATCGTTGATTTCATCAACAGTAGCGTAGATTTTCAAATCGTCAGCAAACAATAATTGGTGGCATGACAGAGTGCCACACAGGTCATTAATGAATATAGAGAACAGCAAGGGGCCTAAGTTTGTTCCTTGAGGAACGCCAGATGTGGGATAAAAACAGCTGGACTCGTGACCCAAATATCTTACATAATGGGTTCTTTTAAATAAATAGGATGAAAAGAGTGATAGTAAGGATAAAGAAAAGCCAAGACGATCAAGTTTACGGAGAAGTAGGGAGTGGTCCACGCTGTCGAAAGCCTTAGCGAAGTCAGTATAAACCACATCTACCTGCTTATTATTGTCGATGTTGGAAGCGAGAAACTGAGTAAATTCGACCAAATTCGTAACGGTGGATCTTTTGCTAACAAATCCATGCTGACTGGTGGATATGAGTGGATGCACCAACGGGTAAATACGATTATATAAACATTTCTCGAATATCTTAGCGAAGTTGTTAATTATTGCAATCGGTCGATAATTATCAATTGAGTGCCTATCACCCTTTTTTGGGACAGGAACAAGTCGAGTAGTTTTCCAAGTATCAGGAAAAATTCCTATTTGAATAGCCAGATTGAAAACATAGTGGAGTGGACCAACAAAAGCCTGTGCGCAGTCTTTCAAAATGAACGAGGGGATATTATCATTCCCCATAACAAGACCATCCTTAAGACCTCTTAATGAAAGAAGTATATCATTTTCAGTAATACAAGGTATATCAATTGAAACATTACTGGTAAATTGAGGGTCAGAGTTGGGTAAAGCATTAAATGTAGGCAAATAGACGGATTCGAAGAAATGAGCAAAGCCATTAACAATTGAGTGTGGAGTTTTCAACGTACTCCCATCAATGTCCACAAGAGTATTGGGAAGAGATTGGTCCTTATTTTTAGAATGTATGAATTTCCAGAATTCGCTAGGATTGCCCTGTATAGAACTTTGAACATGAAGCAAGTAGTTATCGTATAAAGTTTTTGAATTAGTTTTAACTTTTTTTCGCAACTCCTTAAATGAGGAAAGATCGTTCATGGACTTGCTACGAAGATATCGTTTACGGAAGTAATTTTTTTGTTTAATATCAGAGATATGCTGAGCAGTAAACCACACTGGGTAAGTAGTGTTACGGCGAGTTTTTAGCGGAACATGTAAGTTAATGTAATAATAAGTGACATTGTATAAAATTGTGGATGCTTCATTAACACTTTTGCATTGATAGTGGTCTGACCAGTCGGCAGTAGAAAGAGAGTTATAAAGACCTATGAAATCAGCTCTTCTGTAGTTATAATTACGTGCATTAGTGTTGTTCCGAAGGTAAGATAAAGGTTTTCTAGAATATTTTAAACAAAGCTTAATAGCAGGATGATCCAGATCCTCCCGCACCAAAGGAAGTTCCTCCCTCTCCAATGATAGATATGGAATATTAGTTATAATTAAGTCTAAAAGTCGGCCTCTATTATTTAGGACCGTGTTAATTTGACGGAAATCGGTAAAATTTATGAAAGCATCAATAATTTGGCATTTGTTATCACTAATCGAAGGATCGTTAAAGTAGGTAATGTTAAAGTCACCTAATATAATAACATGATTATTGGAGTAGGCAGTCACCTCCTCAAGCATATTAAAGAAATGATCAAGTCCGTCCGGAGTGATATCAGGTGGAATGTATAATACAAAAATAAATATTTTCTTAAAGTCTACTAGTACATTACAACCTACAATATCTACTAAAGGTATATTTTCATTAATTATACTAAGATCAATTTGCTGTACAGAATAAGAAGATTTAAATGCTAATACAACGCCTCCACCTCGAGTTCTTTCAACCGTGTTGAATTTACGGTCCTGCCTAAAAACATTATACGTAGGAGGAAAGATCTCACTATTCAGAACCCCATCCGAAAGCCAACTTTCAGTTATGCACACAATATCTATTTTTTCACTATTAATGCCAATACAAAAGTCCGAAATCTTATTCCTTAAGCTTCTAACGTTTTGGTAATATATGAAAAGTTCTCTGTTGGGCGAAACTAGTTTAAAGATGTCGTTGATACGATAGTGGGCACTCCTTGTAGGTATTTAATTTTTAAATTAGCATCACCGTCAGCACACGTGCATCAAGTTCCTTTTAATGGTTTTATAGTATTCAGTTGCCGGCGTGTTTTATCCAAGGAGATACGAATCTGTTGATGTTCCACCGACTCTCTTAGTCGTTTGGCATTTTTAATAACTTCATGTACATCTCTTTCTGTAGGAAGCTTAATCCTCAGGGGTCGATGACGATCAGCATTAGACATATAGCGACCAAGGCGATGAAGCTCCATATTTTCTAAGTTAATACGCGCGTGAAGAGTTCCCAATACTTCACGTGCAACTTGCGAATCATGACCACTGCGTTCGGTTGAGTTGTTTGATTGTAATTCAGCAACATTGAAGAGTATAATATTTTGCTTCCGGTTATTACGATCATTAAGCTCAGCCAGTATTTGTTCAAACATTGACTCATCAATGTCAGTTTTCCGCAACGAAGCTATCTCATTTTTTAGACTCAATATAGCCTCCCTCAGTTCGCCAATATCATTACTAATTATGTTACAGTTGCGACAGGACCAGAACAAGCCTTTCTTTATTTTAATGGTTCTCACTTCAGTAGTAGTTAAATCAACACAGGAATGGATAAAAGATTTTTTGCAAACGCTACAATTGATAATTTTGTGCTCCTCCGCGGTAGCTTTACAGCCGCATTGACAATTAACTAATTCCGTCGTCGACATTGCAATAAACGGAGTGGGAAATACAAAGGATAAAAATTGACAGAGACAATATCTTCACACTTTGGGGTCTATCAAAGTGTCTAACAATTACACAAACACGGTAGACCGCGGTACAGGACAGGAGGTAATAGAAAAGAATAAGGTATATTTAAGGTGGAAATCCACCGAAAGTAAAAACTGGCACAAAAGCGACTCTCGGCAAGAACTGTTAAGGATAAAGGAAATAGTACTTACAAATTTTTGAACAGTAATTATAACGTAGCTGTTGAGTGTACGTATTTGAAAATAATAACACCCGATAGCACTCGATTTACTCTATCGACAGATAGGAAACAATAATATTAAATGCACAAATAAACCACAGTAAAATACGTTTAACAGAGCGTAAGATATGCATATGCACTCAGCACAATATAATATACATATAATATACATACACAAGGTATGTTTACTTATAGAGGTTAGATTCTAATCTAAGAAACATGTTGTGGATTTCTTTTAAAGAGTCTCTTTATTCACCTAGTATACAGCAATTTTATTTTCAACATCACAACCAACATATTCCCAAGGAAGAAATGCAATCTTAAAACCAGTTTAAGCGCAAATCCACGCCATCCTCATTATTAATAAGCCGCCAGCATTTATCTCCTCACCTAAATTTGCAGCAAACTGGAAAACTCTGTTCGCCCTCTGCTTTCCTTGCAGGCAACAAAACGTTTACATCGGGAAATACGACGGCTACACTCCACTGGGTAAGCTACGTCATATTTCGTATATTTAAAGTCGACTAATTTAAATTTTATTAGCCGAACGACGAGACGTGAAGGTTCGTTAGCGAAGGAAACGTTGCGGAATCGAATGGAGGGGGCGCAGCGGAGCAGAGAACGCAAGAAGGCGAAAAAGGAGGGAATTAATTTCGCCTCTTCGCTTCGCTTTGACGATGAATCCGGAATAGACGGCGATGTTCTGACAGTGCAAGACGGCTGTAAGTGCACGATAATTACGTCTTGTGTTCGTTCAGCTCTAAGATGAGAATCTCGCTGAAGATTGGTTAAATTAAGGAGAAATGTTATGATTATGTATGAATAAATACATAAATATACGAATATCTTACCGAATTGCCTCATTAGGATATTTTAAGAACTTTTTGGATGAATCTGATCTTGAAACCCACAGAGTAGTCAAGAATGACTATGATGACTATGGGCGGCTAGCTACGATGACAATGTCATCAGCGTACCACCTCTGCGTCCATATTCCTTTGTCGTTTAATGATCTGACGAGATCATCCACGACCAAGCTCCACAACAGCAGTAAAAATACTCCCCCTTGAGGACATCTCTAATGGTGCTCATGGCGATATTTTTATCTAGCATATTGGGATAGACAACTCTGGCTCTTAGCATGCAGTCAACCCATCTGCTAGTCGTGTGGTCAATGTTCCGATTCATTAAAGATCGGTTGATCGAGGGCGTTAATGTGTTATCGAAGGCGCCCTCGATGTCTAAAAATACTGCAAGGGCAACTTCCTTTTGATGTAGGCTCCTTTCGAGTCCTTCCACCAAAGTATGCAGGGCAGCCTCTCCCGATTTGCCCCTTTGGTATACCCATTGCAGAGGATGCAGAGGATATCTAGCAAGTGCTCCTTCTGTAATGTTTGGGTGTATAATTTTTTCCATAGTCTTCAGCATAAAAGATGTTAGACTAATTGGTCTGAATGATTTCGGATGGTAGTATGTGTCCTTTCCAGGTTTCGGATTTAACACAACCCTAGTATCTCTCCAAGCCTTGGGAATGTAGCCCAACGCGTGACTAGCTCTAAATATCTTCAAGAGGGGCCCCATGATGTCTCCAATTGCCTCCTGTAGCAATCTTGGAAACACGCCATCCGGCCCCGGTGATTTATACGGTTCAAACGACTCAGCTGCCCAACGAACAAGATGAGGTTTGAAAATATCGTTTGATTTCCTCCAATCTTCCATAGACGCCCTCCTCACTGCGTCTGATTGGTCTGTTTTACCGAAGTCCACCCTGTCCGAGTCGGGAAAGTGCACGCTGAGAAGGTACTCAAGAATCTCCTCCGCAGTGATTGTGAACCTCCCGTCCGGCAGCTGAGTGGACCTCAGTGTATTAGAAGAATCCTTCTTCAGAATCCTGTGAATTCTGATCATGTCAGAGACACCTGCTATGTCCTCACAGAAGTTTCTCCAGGTCTTCTTCTTCGATTCTTTAATTCTTTTGTTATAGGTACCTAGTTTAGCCTTATAAGCTTCCCAGTTTTCCGTTTTTTTTCGCCCTGTTAGATAACTGGCGTGTTTCTCTTCTGAGAGTGTTCAGCTCTTTACTCCACCAAGCAGCCTGTCTTGACGAGCGAGTCTCCCTTAGTGGTTATTTTCATAGCACGAGAGAATGGTCCCTTGCAACCATACAAGGACCAAGTCTAGTTCCTCACTATTCCTGATCCTTACAGGATAATTACGGGCTGCTACAGAGAGATCTCCACTGTAGGACTCCCAGTTAGTCCTTCTGGAATCCATATATGGGCAGCTAAATACAACTACTTTTGAGATAATAATGAAAAAAATTAAAAAGGATCACTTTCTTTTTCACAATACAGGCTCTGCTCCGATAAGCCATGGAAAAGTGCCCCTAAAGCTATCGGGCGGAAATTAAATCAAATGAGTACTACTGTCAGACATACTGTAAATACAACCCATTCGAGATATTAACATAAGCGTGGAAAAATTCAATATTTTTTTTTCTCAAGAATTACTTAAGCTATCGCGTTCAAAAAATTATGTAAGTAAACACCGATTATATACCTATTGTAAATAACTAAACGAGCAAACTGGCATCTATATTTGTAAAGGTAAAAACGATATGCATATATAAAGATTGTGGATATTTATTTAGTGATGTGATAATAAGTTATATACACCGTATTATAACTGAAAGACGAAACAATTTAAACTAAAACTACCTACAAAAATAAATTATTGTTTAAATATGTTTATTATAAATACTAATACATCGCATCTAGGTAACCATAGAAAAGTTAATGATAATTCAAATATAAGAAAAAAATACGAACAGTTGATTGAAATAAAATTTCGACGTAATCAGAATTATTGTATAAAATCCTTTGACGGCAACTACAAAGGTTTTAATTCTGGGCAAGCCGAAAAGGTAGCGGCACCTTTGTCGCGCACTTTCGAGACGATAGCCCTCTCTGTCGCAGATTACAATGGCATTGCATTTAAAGTAGATATGTTAGAATTACGTCTACGAATTTATTTACGAAACTGGATCATAATTTTTTGAGCTAACTCTGCAGCACAGTAAGATTCCACTCGCATTTTATAATAATTTAGGAATATCCCATAAATTTAAAGAGAAATTTTAAGTACAAAACTTTAATAATAATATTCTATTCTTAAATAATTCAAATTAATTTTATCAATTTTGAATAATGTGAATAACGTAAACAAAAATTATTTGAAAAATATAAATCCATTTTATAAATTATTTGTATAATTTCAGTTGTATATTTGGTAATTTAAAAAAAAAAGTTGAACGAAACGTTAATTAAATCATTTCCTCACAACTTGAGTATTGTTCTTAATAATTCATGCGCTAACACAACGAACATACACTTCTAATTCTTGGAGCAATCCACGAATAAGAACGGACAGACAATTATTAATAATTACAGAAAAATCATTTAGTTGGAGTTGGAACATTTCAACTATTGTTATGGACTCCATATATATTTTCATAAATAAAATGTATATATAACGTATTATCCACTACATACTAAAAGCTATAGCTAATCCCTTTTCATAAGAATTGGCAAGAGTGGCAAGCCCAAAATGGCGTTCCTTTGAACGGACGAGAGTTTTGATGTGCTTTTGACTTGGTGCGCCTCTACCACTATACTATTGTTCCACAGGTAATTGTTGAACGTACTACCACACATATGGAGTAGTTTTGGGGATAACCCCCAAGATTTTGCACACATGTAGACATTTCTGTAAATCCATAAGGACAGCCTCGCCTTGTATAATCATATAAGACAAGGCAGCTTAGAAAGTAAGAAATTCATTAAGTGAGTAACAGTTTATGCTTAATAAATATTTTTTTTAACTTGTATACTAAAACATTTAAAATTATTTATAGACTTAATATTAGTTGGTAGCTTATTCAACAACTTACATCCCAAGTAGGTGATGTTTTTTTGATAGAGTGCCGTTCTATGAGACGGAGGTAATAAATTTAGGGAATTTCTGATATCATACGTTGATGGAAGAGTTGTAGAAAATTTAGATTTATGTTTGAAAACAAAACATAGTAATTCGTAGATGTAGCAATCATAAAAAGTTAGTAGCATATTTTTTTTGAAGGTTTATTTACAAAATTCTCTATACTCTAAATCATAAATTATTCTAAGCACTCGTTTTTGTAAGATCATTATGCGATCAACATTTGATCCGCCTCCCCAATGGATTATTCCATATATCATTTTAGAGTAGAAGTTGGAAAAAATAAAATGTTTTTAGCGTTAGCAAATTGCAAGATTTCTTTAAATTGTAAATAGCATAACAAATTTTCGACAGTTCCTTAGAAAGGTAATCTACATGATAGTTCCATTTTAAGTTTTCATCGATAAAAACACCAAGCAATTTTGCTGATTTAATAAGATTGATTCTAGAGAAGAAAATCAATAATATATATATATAATAAGAGTAGGCATTGGGTTTTATCTGAGTTAATAGTTAAATTGTTATAAGAAAGCCATTGGCACAATTTCGAGTATACAACATTTACATTTTCAATTAATTTGAAAACTAGTGCTTCTAAATAGAAGAGTGATGTCATCAGCATAAAGAATGATATTGTCAGAATTAGTTATGTAATGTGATAAGTCATTTATATAAATTAAAAACAAACTAGGGCCAAGGATTGATCCCTGCGGCACACCTCTTCTGACATCAGATATTTTAAAATGATAATTATCCACAATAACTCTTTGTTTTCTGTTAGACAAATAGCTCTCAAACCATGATAGTGCAATTCCCTTTATCCCATAACACTAAAGCTTATATAGTAATATTTTGTGATCAACGCTATCGAAGGCTTTAGACAAGTCGATAAACATAGCTCACGTAAAATAGCCGCCATCAATATCACGAGAAATTTGGTTAATAAATTGAAATAAAGCAGTATTTATAGAATGTTTAGGCAAAAAACCATGTTGGCAAGTCGTAAATAAATTATGCTTATTGAAAAAGCTTTGATGATATTTGATTGATAATCGATTCATAAATTTTAGAAAAGGTCGGAAGTGTACTAATGGGACGAAAGTTGTCCAAATTATTTACATCTCGTTGTTTATATATGGGAAGGACATGGGCAAGTTTCAGAGAAATGGGGAAAATTCCCCTGTTAAATGAAAAGTTTATTAAGTAAGACAAAGGTAATAGAATATGTTTTGAAAACTGTTTAACCAAAGAGCTAGAAATATAGTCATGACCAAAAGTGTTAGAATTTTTCAGACGGTTTATAACAGACTGTACATCGCTTTCAACAACTGGCGATATAAAAAAAAACACTTGTTTGGTTTGCCAATAATGGCAGATGATGCATGTGTGAAATTGGGATCGCTAGATATTACTGGTGATTGGTTGAGAAATTTGTCATTAAAAGCATTGCAAAGTTCGTAAGGATCTGTAAAACAATCAGGCATTTTTTTAGTTTTAGAATTACAGTTACTATTGTTTCGTATAACTTCCCAAACAGCTTTATTTTTATTATTCGCTGTCAATATGTGTTTGTCGTTATTTTTCTTTTTTAGCAAGAGTAATAATGTTTTATAAAACTTTTCATATTTTAAAAAATCATATATAAATGCATATTACAGTTTAGTGTCTCATCAAGAGTTGCAGAACTGAGACGTAAGGATATTTCTTAAAATTTTCCAAAATATCACAAACACCAATTGAATTCTCGAAAACTTGAAGCACATATTTTTGACTGAAGGCGTTCAAGAGGGGCATCAAAGGAAAATCCTCGTTACCCCTCTAAAGAAACGTATTTACCTCCTTATTACTGCCTCGTAATTTCTTTGTATACACGTATCTGGAGGTGTATCGTGAAATGAGAAAAACATCCGCGCTTAAAAAGGAAGAAAGGAGATCCGAAACACGCACGAAAATACGGCTCTCGAACATCTCCCCCTTTTACCGGTTCGATTTTCGGCAAATCTCCGGTAACGTCGCGCCCCGGGGGACCGTAGCCTGTTTACCCCCGAGTTATATCGTACAAAACAAGCGCTAATGCGAACCGTTCTCCTGTTGCGTTCTGCCGATACAACAGCGTGCACGCGTGTAACTGAATACGTGAGGATCTCGTTCGAATTCGGTCGAATCCGACGACCGTTTTCTACGCGGGGAATTACCGGATATTCGAATATCGAGGGATAGTCGCTTTCGTTAAACGGCAGCAGCCCCAAGGCGCGCAGGCCACGTTACCCTATTCTGCCCAGGCGGCTCGAAGCGAATTCGAATTTGAAAGTTTAAAGCCCCGGATAAAGGGAATCATTATGTTGCTTTATCCTTCCGGCTAGGGAGGGTGGGCATTAACTGAACTCGGTGATGGTTGAACAAAAAAAAAAGGAAGCAAGCGTATTTATATGCCCTAATTGGTTCTTTTACATTAAAAATTGCGATTGTTGCTCATATGAGCCGTCACATTTCGTGTATAGCGAATTTTCAAAGCACAAGCAATTTTCATGACATTTTTCTTAGATGACTTAATTAGACTCATTATAACATATTGCTGTGTACTGAATGTACCATAGAAAATGCAAAATGAATTAATTAAAATGAAAAATTAAAATAGCTAGCTCAACGGATAAAAAATTTAAAAGGGCGCAAAAGAACAATTAAACACAGAATTACTCTCGCAAACTAAAACTAATCACGAAAAGTAAAATGTGGGTGAAAGAAAACTGACTTTCTTGAATACCCCAAAAATTGAAAAGGTCTAATCAAAAATAAAAGAACAGAATTTAGAATGACGTTAAATACACAATCAATAATTTATTATATAAAAAAAAAAGAAAAAAAAATTGTTAATTACAATTATGCAGAAAACAAAAACCCTGGACAGAGAGTCCTGGCTTAAATCAAAAAACTGCTCGAGATTCTAAATTACAAAAGGACAATGCTAAATTCTCTACCAAAGCAAAAAAACAAATTTGTTCAGGAAGATAATCCTTTTTATATCAAATCTATTCACGTGGTTTCAAAAATAAAACAAACTAAATTAAAGGTGGACAATACAAGTAAATTAACAAAAGAGAAACGTACATACAAGCCCAAAGCTTCTATTCACCCAACCCGAGGTGATTAATAAATAATTACAAATCAACAAAATTAAAAAACGAAAAAAATTAACTCTTAACTAAAAATAATCTTCCAGAACCAAAATAATAAATGATCTTATATCTAAATTGTGACTACAAGCAATATAATAACAATTATTATCAAGCGAGTTCCTTGATGGACGAAATATAATCAAATTAATCGAAACAAATCTCTAAATCAAATGAAATAACAAAATGGCAGCAAACAATTACAAAAATTTACGTCTACTCACGCTTGTGTCAATCTCGGAACTGAGTGACAATCTCGACCGCTGCGTACAGCGAAGTCGCAAAAGAGATCAGCCCGCCAACGGACGAAATCTCAAAACATACTCAATTGCCACGGAAAGTTCTATTATGCATCGCAATCTCGCAAAAAAAGGAGCTGAAATGCCTTTTGTAGGGCCTGAACCCTTTTGCGAGTTAAGTAGCAGTACAATACTGAAGAAACTAAAAATAGAAATGGAGCAGAGAAAATCCAGTTACTGGAAAAATCTCCAGGGAATGACGCAAAATAAAATTCTTCTGGGAACTTATAACCAGAAGAGGTTTACAGAATGCATCAACCTGAGTAAGACATATGTTCGCATATTAACAGGAATACTTTCAGGCCATTGTAGACTAAAAGGACACCTGCGTAAGCTTGGATTGGAAAAAGATCCTGAATGCAGATTTGGTGGGGAACAGGATGAAACACCCATCCACCTCCTCTCAAACTGCGTAGCACTGTGCAACTCGAGGACATTGCACCTGGGAGCATGTAAAATCGAAGAGGGAGACTTACCTAGACTGGGGCCCTCTGACAGTGTAGGATCTGTCTGAAAGGAATAGGACTGGAAGGCCAGCTGTAAAGCAGCAAGAATAGGGGACACAATAGATCTTTTAGGTCGTAGTGTAACACCACCCTTCTATTTACATACATACATAATGCTGTGTACCGAAGGTACCAAAGAAAATGCAAAATAAATATTAAATTAACTAGCTCAGCAGATAAAAATTTAAAAGGGCGCAAACGAAACAATTAAACTCAAGGTTACCCTCGCAAATTAAAACTTGAATTTAATCATGAAAAGTAAATTGTAGGTGAAAGAAATCTTTCTTTATTACTCCAAAAATTGAAAAGGTTCAATCAAAAATAAAAGAACAGAATTTAGAATGACGTTAATAACTATTAAAATTTATTATAATAAAAAAAAGAAAAAAAATCCTTTAAGAAAGCAAACAGGTAAAATAGTTCAGGAAGATAATTCTTTTATATCAGTCAATCCACGCGGTTTCAAAATTAAAACAAACTAAATTAAACGTGGACAATTCAAGTAAATTAACAAAAGAATAACTAAAATACAAGCACAAAGCCTTTATTCACCCAACCCGAGGGATTAATAATTAAATACAAATCAGCAAAATAAAAAAAAAACGAAAAAAATTAACTCTTTAAACTAAAATATCTATCTTCCTGCACGGAATAATAAATGATCTTATATCTAATTTGTGTACACAACAATACAATAACAATTATTATTAACCGAGTTCCTAGATGGACGAAATAAATCAAAATAAACGATACAAAACTTTAAATCATAAGTATTAACAAAATGGCAGCTAACAAATTTGAAATATATACTCACGCTTTAACGTCAATCGAGAAACTAATTCTTACAATGTTAAACAGTCGCATACATATAACAACAGCTGCGTGCGGCGCAACGCACAAGGATCATAGAAGAAAACTACAAAGAAGGACATGAACTAACATGAGCAAACGCTAACATTTTTAAGGAATGAAAATTAATTTAAAGCAACTGAACATTTAAATAAATTAAACAATTAACTCAATTACTAACTCTTATTTAAAAATTAACATTAATTTCTGAGAAAATGTTCTCGAAACATTGACAAAGGCAAATCGGATTACACAAGAACACTGAATTTACGACAACCGGGATGTCAGGCCACAGCAATATATGCATCGCAATATACAATAATAAGTGTAATAGGCGAAAATCGAAGCCTCGTTTCCTGTGGTATGAATGTTAGAAGCAATAATAACGAAGTCAGCAAATAAATACATAGGAAGCGAGGGCTCGAGTTAGCCGCGGAGACGGGATCGCGAGAGTCGTTTGTTAGATTTTGTGTAGAATATGTATAGCTGTTCGTAGTTGTAAAAAGTGTGTTTTTATACCTACCCCCCAGAAAAAGTGTCACCTGAAGAATTTACCGAGTAAGTACAGATCTCAGAACCTTTTTAAAGTAGGAACGCGACAAGTGGTGGAGGCGCCGGGTATTAACTATATACTTAGTGTATAATGTAGTATAAGATCGCTTTTTATTATCAATGTTACTCTGCGTTATTCTTCCATTTGTTTCATACACCATTTGGAGAGCAACCTTCCCACCAAAGTCCAGATAACGAGAGGCATCACCAGTTCCTTCCTTGCTTTCTTTTTACGCAGTTATCAGCAGGATGTGGAAAAAACCAGTGACCACGGCACAGCAAGAGACTAGGACATACCTGGATTGAGTAGAGTATAGTCACTATGTCAACTCACAACCTTTGTACTGGGAACGGAACATCATCCAACAGCGGACAAGGGAACTGGAAGGAGCAAGGATGATATAACTATCGACCTGGATGGGGAAGGTGCAGACAGCAACGATGTACGAACATAAGGAAGAATTGCAAATAAATGAAATTGTAAAACTATCACCGGCACTTTTGTTTGTAATTTTCTTTTTCTTTTGATTGTTTTTGTTTTCAAAGTTTGATTCTTTTTTATCATTCTTGATACCTTTTTTTCAAAATTGTAAATAATGGTGCCTTGGTTGCAGTTATCCAGTTGTTAAAGTTAAATTGTGTGAACACAATGTTTTTAAAGAGGAGGGTAATGCCACGGAAAGTTCCATTATGCATCGCAATATACAATAATAATTGTAATAGGCGAAAATCGAAGCCTCGTTTCCTGTGGTATGATTGTTAGAAGCAATAATAACGAAGTCACCAAATAAATACATAGGAAGCGAGGGGCTCGAGTTAGTCGCGGAGACGGGATCGGGAGAATCGTTTGTTTGATTTTGTGTAGAATATACATAGTTGTTCGTAGTTGTAAAAAGTGTGTTTTATACCTACCCCCCAGAAAAAGTGTCACCTGAAGAATTTACCGAGTAAGTACAGATCTCAGTACCTTTTTAAAGTAGGAACGCGACAATATAAGAAAGATTAAGAGAAAAGTCTACTGGCATTTCATAAAAAAATATAGACTAATCTATATTTAATTTGTTTTTTCTTGATTTTTAGGTCGTCAATGTAAAAATGTAAAAATTGTAAATTATAAATAAAATGTTTTTGTTTAATAAATGACAAATTGTTTTGTTTACTATGATTTTGAATATATTATTATGTTTTATTTAAAGATTGCATTTTAAAATAGGATGTTTTGATTATTTGTTTTTACATTTATTGACGACCTAAAAACCAAGAAAAAAGAAATTAAATATTATATACATGGTCAAGATTTGAAGCTTTAGACTAATCTATGTCTTAAATTATAAAGTTCTTCATTGGGAACATAACAAGAGAACTGTTTCCTATTCCTAAAGCTAATCGGTTTTGAGATATTTCCAATTTTGTCAAAATTTCGACTTTTGCACTCTTTCCATTAAAATTAAATATCTCTAAATATCAATTAGTAGACATTGAGATATTCTACTGATATGGATGCAAGCACACGATCATAGGAATTGACTACGACAGCGATAACTGCAATATTCTAAACCCAAACAAAACTGTGATAATACTGTTCACAAGGAAGAAAAAATGGAACTTTTGTTCAAGGTGTAAAGTTTTCATTTGCATATAATGTAAAATATTTACACGTCTGATTTGATAAAATACTCGTGGAATTCGCATTTGAAAAAGATGGAAAATCTTGCGAGCTATCTCTAAAACTAGTCCATTGGCTTTATATAATGGTAGTACATCCAATCATTACCTATGAAGCAATAGCTTGGTGATAAAAGACGCAAGCAACCAGAGCTACAACAAAACTTACATCCATACAAAGGATCGTAAGTAGCGATTACGGGAGGAATGTCTTCCTCCCCGTCATTGGCACTAGAAGGTCTTCGGGGCCTACCACTCTTGCACATTGTTGTGAAAAGCGAAGCCAAATTAACTGCATTTCGCCTATTGCAAATAGCGAATTAATCGCCATAAACTCATACCTTGGTAATCAACAAGTTGTTGGGAATCGCTTACTTCCAACGAGATGCTGGCAATGCCCTCAGACATGATGTATACTTAACCAATGATCGATACATGTAGATGTACACTGCGACTTAAAAGATCTGTAGTGTCCCCTATTCTTGCTGCTTTACAGCTGGCCTTCCAACCCTATTCCTTTCAGAAAGTGTAGGATGTCAGAGGGCCCCAGTTTAGGTAAGTCTCCCTCTTCGATTTCACATACTCTCAGATGCAACGCCCTCGAGTTGCACAGTGCTACGCAGTTTGAAAGGAGGTGGATGGGTGTTTTATCCTGTTCCCCACAAAATCTACATTCAGATTGCTTTTCCAATCCAAGCTTACTCAGGTGTCCTTTCAATCTACAATGGCCTGAAAGTATTCCTGTTAATATGCGAACATTGTTCTTACTCAGGTTTATGCATTCTGTAAATCTCTTCTGGTTATAATTTCCCAGAAGAATTTTACCTTGCCTCATTCCCTGGAGATTTTCCCAGTAACTGGATTTTCTCTGCTCCATTTCTATTTTTAGTTTATTCAGTATTGTATTGCTACTTAACCCGCAAAAGGGTTCAGGCCCTACAAAAGCTATTCCAGCCCCTTTTTTTGCTAGATTATGCATTATTTCGTTTCCTTCCACACCTGTGTGACCCGGAACCGACAGGAGGGTTTACTTTATTTCTTTTGCCTAGCTCATTTAATTTCCCTAGGCATTCCCAGACCATCTTGGAAATGATTTCATATGAGCTCAGCGCCTTGATGGCTGCTTGACTATCAGACATGATGATAATCTCCTGCTTCCGATAATTTCTATCCATATTGAACTGAACACATCTTTCAATAGCGTGTATTTCCGCCTGAAATACACTTGGATATTTTCCCAAGCTTCCGAAATATGTGGTTCTAGGCCCATATATTCTTATTCCAGTTCCTTCTGCCGTTTTGAAGCCATCAGTATACCATTTGATGGCATTTCTATTCGAGTTCAAGATGGTGTTATGATCCCACTCGCTCCTGTTACTGAGCTTTGTGAAGAATTCCTTCACAAAACTGAATTTTTTTAACATATCATCCCAGGGTATATCCCAGGGTTGATCACCGTCAGGAGATTGAGGCCTATGCCTAATCGTTCCTTCCTTGACCATTCTGAGTATGGTTCTTTTTGCCACGCCCTGTAATACAATATGGAGGGGGGCAAGATCCAATACTACTTCGATAGCTGCTGTTGGGCAGGTTTTCATAGCCCCCGTTTTGCATACACATGCTAATCTTTGTACTTTCGAGAGGTTAATTCTCGCGGTGGCCAGATTAGTTCTTTTGCTCCATGCTATTGATGCATAGGTGATGATCGGTCTCACTATCGCTGTATACATCCAAAGCAGTATTTTTGGGTTGCATCCCCAATTTTTCCCTGCAAAGTTTCTACACACCATCAGAGCTCTTTTGGCCTTCAAATTCATGTTTGTTCCATAGAAGTTTATTGTCTAGGGTAAGGCCTAGATATTTAACCTCCGTTCTCCAATCTATAGTTTGCCCATCCAGTTTTATGGTTTTAAGATTGGATTTTCTTTTCCTAGTAAATGCTACTAGGGTTGTCTTAGTGGGGTTGACACTACTAACGACCTTTCAGGTTGTAATCTAAGCTATTGAGATGTGTGCGAGAGAGATTTTGGATAAAACTACAAGGCCAAATCAAAAATCTTAGATTTGATTTGAAACAAGCGAGTGTCTGCCTGTGTCGGTGGTGGTTTTTCATTCATCTCTGCTGGGAAAGGAGTTAGTGAAGTAAGCATCGATTATTGGTCGAGTACTCATTATATCAGATGACATTCCCCAAGCTGCAGAACATTGTTCTCATCTTGCTGTAGCTCTAGCTTGTTGCACTTTCTACCACTAAGTTATAGCTCCATTGTTATGGTTGACACATAATGGGAATGGATTGACTTTGGATATAGCCTCCAAGATTTCCCATATATGCTGCCATAAAAACAGCCTTTTCTTGTGAGTAATCTTATCCAAATAGAGATTCAAAGTTAAGAGAAACAACTAGCTATCTTTTTAAATATATACTGCATTGTCAATTTCAAATAAATAAGAATAAATATTGCTTAAGTTATTAATATCGTCACGAAAATTAAAGATATTATGTTTAATGCTAATATAATACATTTATGAAAAAAAAACGGTTGCAATAGAACTGTTGTGTAGTCAAATTAGACACATCAAGCAAGGGTGTTTAGTAAATTCACCGATAATTTTTTTTCAAGCTTCATGCATGTTTATAAGTTGCTTCAAACTGTTGGGGTCAATTCACCAACCAGTCAAAATGAGGTATAAATGCTAGACTAAATACTCATAACGGCCATTCCTTTTTAAAAAGAAACAAAGAATGGCGGAGTTGGTTGATTAATGCCATAGCTCAGCACTACAGCTGTAAAGAAAAAAAATATCATTACCTTTCCCTCGAATATTAATTTCCCATGCTTCTCTATCACAAAAACTTCTCCCATTCTACTACGAATCCTTTTTTCGCACACTGTGACTTCAATCTTGGCCCATTCGGGTGCACAATAGCATTGCCCGCTGGGCAGAACGAAACTACAGCTTGCCTTTGTGTTGTCGGCACCTGGAGGCGGTCTAAATCGTTCTATTTTTGCGCACTAGGTGGCGTGGCGTATTGTCCTGGCTGCTCGTTCGAACGCCATAATTTACATTCTACCCGGTGCATATGCGGCTAAAGGAAAAGTGAAGAGTGGTGATGTCTGAGGTTACTTGGAAATTTTGGAGGGTGGCCAAGTGTGCGCGCGATAAATTCGGCTTAATTCGCAGCCACGCGTGTTGCTGATGGCGTTTGTAATAAACAATTAGAGTTGTGCTTTGGATATGCGGAGGTAGCACCAGCACCGTGTTTGGTATTTTTTATGTAGTGGTTTTGTCCGGGTAAGGTATTGTTATGGCAGGCCTTGATATGAAAGGTTTTGTGTGGTACTGTGTTTATATTTGTCACGACCTACTTGATGGCTTTGGCTGTTTGCTTTATAGAACCTGTCGAATCATTCAAATTTACATTGAATTGAATGTTCCACTAGATTAAAATTATAAAATAAATGCGAATGACGAAAGTTCTAAATAAAACAAGTAAGTTACAACTTACTTGAACATACTCAAACGTTTTCCTAATGAGAAAAAAGAAGAAAACAAAGGGAGATGCAGGGATAAGAAAGAATTCCTTAACAAAGGCTCGGTATTGCGTTAATTAGTACTAAAGTTTGCCGCTGGCAAATCCCTTTTGGAGTTTAACAGTCGTCTAGAAAAGGCGTTTTTCGTTTCCAAAAGCTGGGTGAACGATGGAGTTGCTTCAACTTACATTTTAACCCGATAACGCCTTAGTAGGGACCTCAGAAAGATGAACCCTGACTCAATTAGCATATTTTTAGCATAGAAATTGAAACATTCGGACTTTGGGAACGTTAAAATTAATTCGGCATGAAAAAAAAAATGCTTCAGGGGCTTCGATAGAAGTTTCAGCATCAATGGGAATGTTTGAGTTAGTCCCAAACGGGCTACGAGGGATATCTTAAGAAATTAATGTATTTTTCTTTTTTTCTGGGCATAATCCTTCATTTCAAATAATTTTACTACCAAATTGCTTATTAGCCCGAAACCAGCAAGGTCAATACGGAGAAATTCCTAATTTCCTGTCAAAGTCCGAACACGTCCAGCCCATTCCAGTCATAACATAAGACCTACTGCGCTATATCTTAAGTTGATTAGATTGTGCAAGGATTAGGGGAAAGTTGAGGGCACCCCACGGCCGATGTCCGAATTAATTTGGGTCACGTAAAACAGATTAGGGCAACCGTGGCAAAAGGACGAAGTACAAAAGACAGGCGCGCCTCGTCCGAAGACAACTCGGCCGCAATCGGTGGCGCTAACAGTCCCTGCGTGTGAAGCATTGCTATTTTCCCAGGCGCATAGTTTGTTTGTTTGTTTGATGAGAAATTCGGTGTGCCGCATAACGCCGTCCGCATAGCAGAGGTTACTTTGTTTGTTATTCCTTGAGTATTTCGTGGGGTTGTAAACAAGCGTTTGCTTTTTAAGTACGAGTGTGTGCCGGCAGTTTACTTTGGGAAGTTTAGGCTGATGTTCGTAGAAAAATTTATTTGTGTAATGTACCTATTTTCCCATATAATTACTTGGAAGCTAACGGTGGCAAAAAGTCTTGGAGGAACATTTTACACAAGTTTCTGGCATGAAATGTACGCAAACCATAAATATGTGATCTCGGAATCCTAAGAGAAAAGTACATGATTAAGCTTTGCTGTCCATATTTATTGCCCTATATTACGCATATTATTAATTATTGTATTGTTGAGTGTGCTGTACCTTCTGTGTGGAAGGAAGCCGGGTGCTCTCGTTGCCAAAGAAAAGTGAGATCAAGGAGTATGGTGACCTCAGGCCGATCAGCATTCTTTGCGCTATGTCACAAATAAGGGTTTTGCATAAACAACTCTATAATTATCTAAACAGTAACAACATTTTACCAGAAGTGCAATTGGGTTTTCGCCCTGGATATAGGGAGGGTATGGTCACGGCATTGGTACTTCTTGATTTCATCAAGACCTTTCACACAGTGAATCATTCTCTTTTAACTCTCATATTAAAACACATTGATTTTGGTTACTGTGCTCTGGCCTTGCTGGTGAACTATCTTGGTCGGTACTGCCAGAGAGTGGTATTTAGTAGCGAGGTTTTGGAAGCTTACCGGTTACTTCGGGGGTATCGCAGGGGTCAATTTTGGGACCAATGTTGTTTTGCATCTATTCGGCATTTTTATTTCTTGGTCTAAAATTCTTTAATCTCCACCTTTATGCTGATGATGTTCAAGTATATAGATCATTTGCCCCTGGCGATTGGCTGCAGTCTATGAAACAAATAAATAGAGATCTGAATGCTATATACTCAATGGCAAACAGACATTTCCTAAAACTTAAAACAGATAAATCCTCAGTGCTGCTGTTTGGTAGCAAGAGTGCATGTGCTGGAAAACAAAATGAAGCTTGAAATTAATAATCGAATCATTCCGAATTTTAACGCTACGTCTATATACTTCTAGCCCAGTCATAAACTCAACAATTCACATTAAAATTCCATTTACTTTTCAAAAGGATGCGAAGTATGATTTAATTTTTGTAACGTAATGAGAAAGTAAAACAATTTATAAAGAAATTTTATATCAACAACACATCATCGCCATGGACCCCTAGTCATTTATTTTAATACAAGTTACATTAAGTTTGTGTCCCCGAATAAGTAAATAAAAATAATTTACAGTTCGTGTGCCGTAACATGGGAAAATCCATTTTAATATATTTTGAGCTTTCAGTCTAACTTTCCCATAGTTTCAACAACGTTACAGCCACGTTGATTAATTAATTTGTTTTGTTTTTTATTGATTTGCTATGGCGCGTCTTGGCTGCAAGTTTATCGGTTCATCATGGGCGGCATATTCATTTTACGCGCGCTTCAATCCCCATATGCGCTGCAAGCCTTTATAAGCCGTACATTAGCTGCGATCGTGGCACATTCCACTGGCCCTCCTCCCTAACGTGAAGATGATAGTTTTCCCAACCCTATCTGATTGTAGATCGTAGGCACCCTGTGGGCGTGGCACAGCGCAATCTTCTGTTTAATGTTTGGTTGCGGTTCGTAGTCGCTTCTCGGGTGTGGCACGTCGCAACCCTCCATCTTTTTCTAGATTATAAACTGCAGTTGGCCCTCTCGGGCGTGATACTGCATTGGTTTATTTAAAAAAAGAAAATCGTTGCGTGCATCAAAGTAATAACTCTGGGAAACTCATTCAGGCACTGAAGCCACCTCACTAGAATTTTGATTAAAAATTTTGAGCATTTTAATTAACGTACACGAGGGCATTTTAATTCGATCACACAAAGAAAGCAGGATAGACAACTCAGTCAAACGAACAGATAAGAAAGGCCGTCCAAACATTCGGAACGTGATATCTGAGTTAGAAAGAAAAGAAAACAAATAATTTTAAAGAGAAAAGGAATTCTCCGTCTCCCTCTCACACATACAGTTTTCAATTGTTAATGTGTGTTAATTATTACAATATACATAAACTTTTTCTGGATCCATCATTCAATATTTTCATATAATATATGTGATAATTTATACAGGTTTATAGAGCTAATTACTATTTGGTTACATGATGTTGTTTGCTTTTTGTAGCACTCTTTTATGCTTTGATTATACCAATAAGATTTACTATTATTTTTATTATTATGACGAGAAATATAAGCAATATTTATGAATATCTGTTACGATTTTTCTTTCGCCTACCTCGCATCTGTTCGTGTCGAGCTTATCTCCTTCCCTGCTAGCTCTTTTCGACAGGCTTATGTAACTCTATTTTCCTCCTTTTATCTTGAGACATGCTCTTACGCCTTGTAATTTTAAAACGTAAACATTATCGTTTAATTTTTGGCTTTCAAATTGTACTTCTTCCCCCTGTTAGAGTGGCCTTGCTAGAATTTGTAATTTTTTAATTTTTCATTTACTTACAGATAGATTCTTATACTTAAAACGGTCTCAGATTTTCGTTTAAATTCCTTTAATTCCTGTGTTAAGGTAATTTGCTGTTGACATTTCTTCTTGAAGGTTAGATCTGTTCGTTTTGGGCAGAGTAACGTTCTCAGGTCGGTATTTTCGGTTCCACGCATCGATTCGTTCGATTGATCGTTGTTTCATTTAGATCCGTTTATCTGTGTTTACACCTTTTCGACGTTAAAGGGCACCTCCATGTCCTTATTTTGTTTTAATTAGCTGCCTTCTGATTGATTGCATGACGTATTCATCCTTCCGTATCCTGTTTCTTCTTGGTTATTGATAGACGCACTCTCACGAGTAAATCTTCCTATCTTTGGGAATTTTGGATATTTTCACACATCTGTGGATTTTATTGGAAGTTTGCTTGAAATAATCATTGGCCGTATCTTCGTTTGTGTTCGAAGTGGAAACTTCGTGATTATTACGGCGGATGTATCTGATATTTTGGGATATAATTTGAGAACCACGCGTCTCCAACGCCATTCTGTTACTTGTTGTCTGTTCTTCGTTGAAAAACCTCGTTATTTAACGATAAGCAAATCTTGTCACTCCTTTTATTTCACTAATTATGGGGTTTCTGTGCCAGTTTCTGTTACTCTGAAACCTTCCCTTCGTTTTGTGTGAGATATAGAAGTACCCACGTGCGCCTAAGGACTTCTGCGACTCTATAAGTCCTTCGGAGAACCTACCTCCTTTGGAATTACAGTGGACCACCTGTTTCGGTTGCAGTCGAGTCAGTCCTAGAGACTACGATCTGTCTGTCCGTATAGCAGAGGATCTCCACGTCCCGCTAACAGCTGATCGAGAGCAAAGCTAAGTTGCACGTTCCTTTTTTTGTAATCTCTTTCGCGTATAAAATTTTAAGAATAGAAAACCACCCGCGATTATTTACCTTTTTCTGCGTTTTCGATCACGAACCTGTAAATTTCACATGTTATATCTTGGATCGGAGAGTGCTACTTGCTTCATTTAATTCATTCAATTAATAATTATTTATCTTCTCATTTACTTATCTTTTCATTTACTTGTGAAATTCAGTATAATTTAAATTTGAAAATTCTAAACACCAACCGATTGAATATCGGCTTGTCATATACAGGGTGATTTATTCACCATTAATGTAATCGATTCAAATATTTGGTTTTATTTTTGGTTTTTTTTGTAATCGTAACTGGGCTTTCTTGAAATTCAATTAACTTATATTGTAAGAATTATTTGTGTAAATTTATGTGAACTTATTGCGTTGGCCAAAGCGTTCGGTGTTCGCGTCCTACCGTAGGATTATCTGTTACTATCTGTTACTGTTTGCAATTATCACAATATTTAATATATATAAATACTCGCCGATACCGCTTAGTAATACTGAGCATCGCTTATTTACTTTTTGGATTATATGTTAAATCCAATAACATTTTCTTTTGAATTTTATGTCAAATCTTACGTTACTATTTTCTTTTGAATTATATGTCAAAAACAATAACATTTTGCTTCCTGAATTATATGTTAAATTTAATAATAAAATTTTAACGGCTTTGTCAGAAGGCCCATGCTTTTAATTTTTTTGTATGAGCTTTTGCAAACCGCTTTACCCCTCGATTTTCATTTTATCACCGTGGATTGCTGCTTATCTTGGGGGCATGACAGGGTAAGTAAACCTAAGCAGGTGGCGCCTTCTACTTCCAAAATATAACAGATTTTACTCTAAATAAATAACAAATCAAACTTACAGAGACTTCACTTAATCTAATCCTCTTTACAAAAAAAAAAAAAGGAATAACTTTCACTTGGACCTACAAAAGACTCTTTTGTCATTATCTGCACTACATTTCTACAACCTTCGTTAAAGATTCCTACCCGTCGAATTTAAAAGAAAAAAAAGATAATTCAATCCAGCGAAATTTCTTGCCGATTACATTCCCCTAATTCAATTTGCATTCCTTAATTCGGCCCTAATTAAATATTCATCGTTTCAATTTTAACGTACAAAGAAGGCTCCCCCAGAGCCCAGACGACGATCGCAGCGACGGCACACAAGGACCCGGGTATCGGATATCGCCCGCCCTCCCTGTCCTTTCCGCCTGCCCCCCCCCACCTGCTAGCACTCTCACTCTCCCCAAGAACCGAACGACCATCTGGAAACTGGAGATCGTTAAACGCCTAATCCATAATTCGTTAAGCATCCAGAGCTCTGGCGATGGAAAATGGAAAGCGAAGACGAGGAGATAACTCTCGACGAGGTATAAGGAGGGGGGTGAAGGGGGAGGCGGTGGAAGCCCCGTCGACTGGAAAGTAATAACTTAATTATTCGGAGTGTTTATGACGACGATATTAACTTAATTAAAACAAATCCCGTTCCTGTTGCTAGTCTTGTATCTGTTGGCGTAGGAATCGTGTAAACGAGATAGAATGGGGAAGGAGGACGCGAACCGTGGATACTCTAGAGGGGGCAGATTTGTAGGTTTCGCCGTTAAGAGAAAACAGAACCGATGTTCTGTCACATCGGCACGACTCGGGGAGAAAGTTGTTTGTGCAATATTTCACTGGAATTAAAATTTCGCAAATATCCACTGACATTTACGTTTAAGCGGGTGTAATTTTAACAGCCAGATATTCTAAAGCCAGCATGGTATTAATGCCATGATACGGGACGTGACAATTTAATCGTTATAATTGAGATAATCTCTTCTTATTTTATCGTCGCAAATTGTATACCGGATCATTCAGAAAAACATTCAATAACGTTTTTATCTTGCAATTTACAAAAAAATATAATAGGTGGATAGCGAGGTTTCTATTGGTGCATTTTTTTGCGTGGTTTATTAAAAATACTATGAGTTATCATGTATTTGATTTGGAGTAAACTGCGCACATTCGAGTTAGGTCTTGCCTAAAAGTGGTTAGTGTTTAGTGAGGTCATAATACTTATGTATATATCTTATTTGTGTTTTTCCTTATTATTCATATTCATTATAAAAGCATGTAGATATGAATGTACCATAGTTAGCAACAGATTAGGGAATTGCAGAACTGATATAGAACTATCTGACCGTAAGTATCTATATTGCTCTGTTTTACCACTTTTATTAATTAATTATTTTCTTTTCTTAGGTGAGATATACTTGATGGAATATTAACTTGACTAGGGTAGGCACACACTCTAAGCGACGAACTGGCAATTCTCTGGGTACAGGTTGAACTTTCGGTTCAACGGGCCCCCATCTCGGTCGATACCATGGAATGGTATTCCGGCCAGGATTCTTCGTAGGAAATTCTTGACAATTTTATAAGTAAAAGTAAGGACTTAAATTATTCAGGAGTAATATCGATACTTTTTTAGGTAAACACTTTTTGTAACTTTGATATTTTTGATAGTGTGACAAAAAATCATTATAGGAGTTCAATATCAACCGTCGTCTTTCGTGACCACAGGCGGAATGAGAACTCAAACTAAAATTACCAGTAATCAGCCTTCGATTGTTATCGCTACCAGGCAAGCCAACATTAATTTTGAATAGATACCGGTAACTGACATTAAGATACCGTTATTTTCTACAGCAAAAGTTACCAAATAGACATCCCGAAGAATGAAAAATCTCCCCGAGCAAAATTATGAATGAAGACATAAAAATATACCAGGTAAGCTTGAATTAACATAGAAAATAAACTTTACATTATAATTAAGGCTATACTTAGCACTTATTGCTAAGATGGTCCATTTTTATAGTCATTCTTAACAAATTCAAAATTTGCCTGTAAAGTAGGCAACCAAATACGCGCTTCACCTTTCAACTACTTCTTCATTTGACTTTGAAAACTGTTTTAAATGACTCTAAATTAGATTCCATACCCTTGATTTCATAGCAATATTTTACTTCAGTCTTAGTTAGTAAATAGCTTTCATTGCTACGTATAACATGTCACTCTCTCTTACATGGTGTATCTTACCAATAACTTGCCAACCAGTTACTTTCGTACATTTTTCTGGGGTAACTCAAATAACCTCTATCTGTCTCGCTTGTTTCACATATGCACACACATCCAAACGCCAAAGTGTCTATATTATTAATGTATTCTGCTATATTTCTAGATGACGTTGAAAATAACAAACTAATAGTAGTTGTGATAGCTCAGTGTTATTTCTAAAGTACAATTGCTTTCCGTGGAATGATGTAAGAGATTGTTAGAACAAGTATTTTGAGGTTCATCAAAAATTTTTTGAGTTCATATGAGATACATAAATAGAAATTCGAAAAGTTCCTGCGCCCTGCTACACCTGACGGCTATACATTACTATAAAGCGATTTGGACAAAATTTGTCCTGAGAAAAGCAGCAACTTATTTTAATCCGGGCAGATATTTAAGGAAAAAAAATGTATTAGTTACAGAAAAAACTTTGTCAAGGTTCCTCTAAGAAATGGTAAGAAACAACCAATTTGTGATATATTATTAATATTTAATGTTTTAGTAGCAGTTGCTTTTTTTTCTTTACCTAACCTCTTTACGAAAGCTATTGAAACCATCTAGAGCAGAAGTATGAAACAATTTTCTTTGTCATATTGCGGTATTTATATTTTATTTTTAAATTTATGATTACAAAAATAAATTACCTGTATCTACTGGACACCACACATCAAAATATTACTGAAATATCATTACTAAAAAATGGTAGTAAATACCAACAACTTCCTTAAAGTCAACAAATCCTTGAAAGGAAAGTACATGTTAGAGAAAACTAAAAAGAAAACACCGCAACCTTCTCCAGTACTTTGCAATGTATGAAAGATAATGTATTTTGCACTAATGAAAATATTGCTTTCAACAAAGAATTATAAAACAACTTCTATATAACTTTATTTCATACGAAATAATTTTCCCATATACATTCCTACAGAAAATTTAACAAGAAGAATCCAAGTAGCACATAATGTTAGATATGTTCGATTCGAATCTAATTCCCGTTAGCGTAATTAAACCCTCAAAGCCTACTTTATTCACGTCCATGCGAAATTAAATTCCCTCAAACGTAAATCTACAGATAATATACCAGAAATAATGCACACCGCGTCGACCGAAATAGACAAATATGCGTTCGCGGCCCTAATCGTTAAGAATATTTGCGCTCCGATTATTTTTCTTTGTTCCTTTAATTTTACACGCGTCCACCCATATCGACTTACTTACTTGACAGTTAACCGACCGTAATGCCAGGTTTATTGATTGTTTATCACTACGAAGACTTCTAATCGCAAGCTCTAATCATCACAGGGTGAAGCGGTGTCTCTGAAAAAGATCAGAGGAATGTAGTCAACTGAAAAGGATTTTCAGTTGACTACATACCATAGTTCCAAAAGTTAACGTCTACTCAGGCGGAATCAAGACTCGTCAAAGAAAACGCCATCGAGTATAACCATTTCAGTAAATAAAAAATTGAGAGATTTTTCATTTACTGAAGGACACTACTGTATTCGTTTGTTAAAGTTCGTAAAGTGTAGCTCCTGTACACCTGACATTTTATGGAAATAAAAGTGCGGCATTTTTTTGATTGTTTGATGGCGCAAAATCCACGAACAGGTCTAAAAAAACATTTGTTGTGTAAGAAAATTATTTCATTGGTGAGACAATTGTCTCAATAGTGTGTGCACCTCTGTATTTGTGAATTGTCAACAACTATGGTTAGTTACCCCACACGGTTACCTTAGTTATTATGGTTCGATTGTCACTTTTCTGTAGGCGACGCGCGATGGCGATTTTAGCGCCAAGGAGACAGTCCTGTGTACTAAGAAAGTGACGTGACGGTCGTATCTACCATTTTGCTATATAACATTAATTGACTGTATGGATTTGACTGACTCGTGGTTAGTTTTCCTCTTGTAAACACCTCCTGTTTCACGAAAGCGAACTACAAGTTTATAGACATGGCGTGCCAAATTGACAGCATCGGACGGTTCGTTTGAGAATTTAATTAAAAATACATTACGCAACCGCATTCAACACCATTCTCTTAAACTTCCTAAGTAGGTAAGTTTACGCTATTGAATGGAGTTAAATACTGATACAATTTGTAAACGAATAGGTTTTCTGCGATGGGTTATTTGGATTACATTGCATGTTCGCCAAGAGTGTAACTGCTTTTAGGAATTCTAGATCTAGGTGACTTGTAATAGTGTGAGTTAAATACTATGCGACGAAGGAATCGAGTCTAGAATATCTAAACGAGTACTGTTACAGGCACTACTGAACATGGATCGTAAAAAATTTCACTTCATAGTGTCAAGCTATGGCTAAAAGTAAATTACTACAGCATTTATAGGGTGATTCTCAATATATGCGACAAACTTTAAGAGCTGATTCCTGGGGTTATTTTGATCATAAAAGTTCATATGAGTATATGTCCAAAACGGTTTGGTTTTAAAGTTATTGAATGTTTAATAGTAAATTATGAACTATGGCTAACACGATATAATATCACAGTTGGTTCTTCAAAAACTATTGTTTTGAGAGGGAATTGTTTATTTGTCATTTGAATATTTGTCAACAGTTGCCAGAGTATTCATTCAGTTTATTGCCAGTTTCTGTTTTCTAAAATGAATTACACGAATGCTGAGATGTGTGATATGCATTTCGTTTACGGTCTTGGCAATGGAAATTCGCGTGCTGCTAGACGTCTTTATGAAAAACGATACCCGAACCGTATCTGCTCGCATAATTCAATATTTGCCCGTCTTCACCAACGTCTTAGTGAAACGGGAAATTTTAAAAACCGACGACTGATAACGGGCACCCATCTACAGTGAGAACTCCACAAGTTGAAGAAATAGTACTAAATGAAAGTGAGGAACATCGTACTACAAGCACTAGAAAAATTGCGTTTGCTTTAAACATTAGTCAGGCCACTGTTTGGAGGATATTGAAAGGTCAACTGTTGTATCCATATCACATTCAACGGGTGCAGGCACTTTTGTCGGCAAATTTTCCGCAAAGAGTGGCTTTTTGTCAATGGATGCAACACAAAATTGCGCAAAATCCTGACTATTTGGCTCAAATATTCTTCACCGACGAGGCTACTTTCTCTAGAAACGCGATTATTAATTTTCATAATAATCACATATGGGCCGAAAAAAATCCGCACGAACTAGTGAATGCCCGTCATCAACATCAATTCTCTATCAATGTGTGGGCCGGAATTGTTGGAGATCACTTGATAGGTCCACATTTTTTACCGATGCGGCTAAATGGCGAGGTATACCGCAATTTTCTTGAAGAGAAGCTACCACTACTGCTGGAAGAACTTCCGTTGCAATTAAGATTACAAATGTATTTTATGCTTGACGGTGCTCCAGCGCATTTTGGTTAGTTGCTCGCGAGTTTTTGGACAATACGTATCCAGATCGATGGATCGGACGGGCAGGTCCACAACCGTGGCCTCCTCGGTCTCCAGACTTCAATTCTTTGGATTTTTTTCTCTAGGTTCACTTTAAATCATTAGTTTATACGACTCCCATTGAAAATGTCGATGAACCGAGAAATCCTATTATCGCAGCTTTTCAAACAATTCGAAATACCCCTGGTATTTTAGAACCGACTCACCAGTCAATACGACGGAGGATAGATATTGTACTGCAGTTGAGGGCGGTTATTTTCAAAAGATAAGTTAATTTTGTTTTACTAATTATTTTGTTAATTTATAATAAAAACATTAATTATGTTAACTTACTATTAAACATTGTACAACTTTAGAACTAAGCGATTTTGGACATATGTTCTTACGAACAAAATAACCCCAGGAATCACCGCTTAAAGTTTGTCGCATATATTGAGAATCAACCAGTATATTAAAAATCAAAAAATGACATTATATTTTGGAAATCAGGTCACCTTTTTCTTATAGCAATGGCGTTACAGTCGGAGTTGCACTACGGCTCTGGTACAGTAATAACTCATTTATTCGGACTGAAATTGATTATGTAATAAAAAGTACTGAACAGTAAAAAATAAAGAATGTAATTTTCTTCGGATATATTGCCCATGCATTTCATACACTTTAATTACAAAACTACTTCATACTTCATACTTTATATTAGTTTTGTTATTATTCGCTGCATCCAACTCCGAAATCGGTATGATATTACCATGTTGATCCCCGCAAAAACAACTCACATTGCAGTAACTATAACACTCAGGAATAGTAGTAAAAAGGGGACCCCCAGTCCAGAAGCGGTCGAGAAATATCGCTCTTCCGGTCGAGGAACAACTAGAAGATAATCCCGTTATACGGATATAATTACAACGCCCGTAATGATCTCGATATTTTTTCCCTAATACCCCACGCACGATATTACAGTCCAGTGGCGTACAGCTCTAGTACCGCTTTAACGATCTTATGGGCCCTATCTGCTGACCCACTTTAACCCACTCGCCATTAAACGTTATTGTTATTGGTAATCTGGGAAGCTTGTTTTTATGTCGGGGAAGTAAATGTTCGTGTAGCTATATTAAATTTTGATGAAAATATAGCTATGGTAATAACGGATATATATTACGTACCGCGCCTTTTTAAAATTTGTTGATGTATTACCATACATTTTTCTCTATGTAGGAACACGAGTATAACATCGTAGTTGTTAATAATTTTAGCCTGTAATAATTGTAATTCAGCATAGCAAATCCTCATAAATTAACCAACAAAATTTATTGAGAATGTTCTGTCTTATTTTTAGTTTAGTTTCATTAAAAAAAATCATTCAATAAAAAACTAAATGAGTTTTATTTAAGAAATTTTAAAGAGGATTATATTGAATTCATATCCCGAAATAATAGTACCATCTGATGATGCTCCTCAATTAAAGTATCCTTTCGAATCATAACTCACAAAGAAATCGCGGATTCTAATAATACTGCATCAGTTTGTAGACCCCACAGAGTGTAACTGAAGGACACTTTTTGTTGCTGCGAAACTTCTTTAGGGGTGCAATTTGACTTTGAAATACGCCCCAAATTTCATTTATACAAAATAACATTTAAACGGTGAGAGATAGAAAAAAAAGGTTTAATAGTGGACTTGCAGCGTTTATGTAGCCCTTTCGGTTGATATAGCTATTTATATACAGGGTGTTACAACAAGCACGGATCGACATGTGTTGCGCTTATTTGAGCAAATTTCAGAAATCGGTTATAATCACTCTGTTTGGCATATATACAGGGTGATTCTCAATATATGCGACAAACTTTAAGCGCTGATTCCTGGAGTTATTTTGATCTTAAAAGTTCATAAGAACATATGTCCAAAATCGTTTAGTTCTAAAGTTGTTCAATGTTTAATAGTAAGTTAACATAATTAATGTTTCTATTATAAATTAACAAAATAATTAGTAAAACAAAATTAACTTATATTAACTGTTGAAAATGACCGCCCCAACTGCAATACAAGCTTCTTATCCTCCGTCGTATTGACTGCGAGTCCGTTCTAAAAATACAGGGGTATTTCGAATTGTTTGAAAAGCTGCGATAATACGATCTCTCAGTTCATCGACATTTTCAATGGGAGTCGTATAAACTAATGATTTAAGGTGACCCCAGAGAAAAAGTCCAAAGAATTTAAGTCTGGAGACCGAGGAGCCCACTGTTGTGGAACTCCCCGTCCTATCCATCGATCTGGATACATATTGTCCAAAAAGTCGCGAGCAACTAAACTAAAATGCGCTGAAGCACCGTCATGCATAAAATACATTTGTAATCTTAATTGCAACGGAACTTCTTCCAGCAGTACGGGTAGCTCCTCTTCAAGAAAATTGCGGTATACCTCGTCATTTAACCGCATCGGTAAAAAATGTGGACCTATCAAGTGATCTCCAACAATTCCGGCCCACACGTTGACAGAGAATTGATGTTGATGACGGGCATTCACTAGTTTGTGCGGATTTTCTTCGGCCCATACGTGATTATTATGAAAATTAATAATCGCGTTTCTAGAGAAAGTAGCCTCATCCATCGGTGGAGAATATTTGAGCCAAATAGTCAGGATTTTGTGTTGCATCCATTGACAAAAAGCCACTCTTTGCGGAAAATCTGCCGGCAAAAGTGCCTACACCCGTTGAATGTGATATGGATACAACAATTGATCTTTCAATATTCTCCAAACTGTGGCCTGACTAATGTTGAAAGCAAACGCAGTTTTCCTGGTGCTTCTAGTAGGATGTTTCTCAATTTCATTTAGTACCATTTCTTCAACTTGTGGAGTTCTCACTGTAGATGGGTGCCCATTATCAGTCGTCCGTTTTTTAAAATTTCCCGTTTCACTAAGACGTTGATGAAGACGGGCAAATATTGAATGATGCGGGATGATACGGTTCGGGTATCGTTCTTCATAAAGACGTCCAGCAGCACGCGAATTTCCATTGGCAAGAGCGTAAACGAAATGCATATCACACATCTCAGCATTCGTGTAATTCATTTTAGAAAACAGAAACTGGCAATAAACTGAATGAATACTTTGACAACTATTGACAAATATTGAAATGACAAATAAACAATTCCCTCTCAACACAATAGTTTTTGCAGAACCAACTGTGATATTATATCGTGTGTCATAGTTCATAATTTACTATTAAACATTCAATAACTTTAAAACGAAACCGTTTTGGACATTTATGATCAAAATAACCTCAGGAATCAGCTCTTAAAGTTTGTTGCATATATTTAAAATCACCCTGTATAGACCTGAATTAAATAATTGTATAGGGTGTTCACAAAATTATGATGTTTTTTTTTTTCATATTTCTTTATTCTAATGAGATACTGTATATATTGTCATGTGGTTGCATTGTATGTTTAAAGCCAGTGTAAAATTATACCCGACGTTAACTGCCTATATATGATAGTTTTCAAGTTACACACGTTTGAATCCAGGAATAAATTATCCCCTGACAGGGGACAGAGAAAAAGAAAATATATGCTTCCAATGATTGTTCTTGATACTTTAACTATTACAGACTGTATATATCAATTAGCTACAGATTACGACTTGATTTTTTACTCATCAAAAATAGAGTACTACTATTATTATCTATTTGTGCTGCTCGTAAGTATACAAAAGAAAACTAATTACATATTGGCAATAATATGAATTTATTAATATTGACTGAGTTCATATCTTTTTATTCATATACACTTCATTATTCTAATGAGATATTCTGTTAGGAACAAAACTTTCATTATCATTCACGGTAGAACGTCCACTTCATAATGCGACTTCAAGCAGTCTACTTCACCCATTGCGTGAATGAAGGGCTTGTGCATGAAGTAAATCTTTCACATTGCTTTTACGAGAATGAACGTGTAGTAACCTGTATGTATATAAACAATTTACTATTTATTTTATCAATAAGTTATTATCAGTAAGGTATTTGCCCAAAAAACAAATTCTAACCTATTATAAAAGCCACGCCGTGAACGGAGCTGTTTGCTCCTGTTTTTCTCGAAATATAGCAACCTTGAGTCTTTATTTCATTCGTTATGTGGCTTCGCACTGCAATATTTACTCACAGCTATACAAGCGAATGAAACCACGTTCATCGCAACACCACTCTGTATATTATTATGGGGTTGGATTGTACATTGAAAATTCTCTATGAAAATCTGATACTGCACACCCCCATATCCCTATCAGGCTTCAAATTTTAAAGCAGAAGCATCATTATCTGGCAAACTAACTAGACATAGATATTATTTAGAGAATGGTTTACCGACGTGCACCTATACCGAGTTCCTCGTGGAGCACCATTATTACTAGATTCTTGAGGTGGTTACTGTCCTACGACTTCTCAAACCACCATACAAGCCAACAAATCAAGAACTCTTCTCAAAATTCCCAAGAAAACGACTGGACTTGCGCAACTCTTCGACGCATACGGCTTTCGTGTGTGGAAGGGAATTTGTCAAACGGCTTTCCGATCAAGTTTTGCTTGCCAACATTGATTAGTTCTAACTGTTTAAAATTGCTTAAAATGCTGATTAGATTCTGAACTTCTAACAAAAATACACATTATGTTTCAGATTTTTAAATTGTTCATGTTACGATCGTTTTTTTTTTTTAAGATTAATGAAAAATTCGAATTTCTAAATGCATATGCGGTTAACTAAACTAAGTAATATACATCAATTTGGTATTCTCTATGTAGATTGAAATTAATCTGATTATCATATTGTTCTTTAACTGTTTTGTATCGTTTTAGGTATGAATTCTGAGCTCTTTTTAACAGGTATGTATATAAAATGAAGGGTAAAGGCCTGTTTATTCCTTGGATTGCCTTCTTGTTGACGTTGGAAATTTCAGAATAGTCTGTCGTCTGATTACTTTAAAATGATAGTGATGCCTCTTAGCTTTCCTGTACTTGAACATATCTGGCTGGATGATTTTTTTTCTTCTAGAATGTTTTAAACTTGGATTTCCGTATCAATATCCTAGGTAAGTTACATTCTCGTTTATAAATGTTCACTTTAATTGTTATGACAGTACTTTCGTTAGAATATTTTCTTCTTTTTAATTTCTGTACACTTTTTTTGTATGAAATCTTTTTATTTCGCGTGCAAATTTAATTTTTCTGGGAATAATTTTGAACATACGCCCTTTTTCTTCTGTTAGCCCTGCATCTCTCCTTCAATTTTTTTTCTAAAAACAAGCCTCTTTTTTTGCAGATCATATCTTTCCAAAATCTTTGTATTACACGAATATTACGGCATAGTAGTCGTTGAATCTTCCCAACTTCAAGGCATTTCTCGGTATCAATTATTTTGACATTTAATGTAATATTATTTCTCATTCTAATATTATTGGGGTGTCTCTTTTACATTTTGTATGTGATTTCTATTGAAAATCAATTAAACGAAATGTCGGGTGCATTTCAAAGTCAAATTACACCCTCTAAAATTGAAATTCCGCAGCAATAGAATGTGTTTGAGTAACACTCCATGGGGTCTATAAATTGGCGAAGTTTCATTAGAATCCGCGATTTACAGTTTCATTGTCAGAAGAACTGTGAATATTCAAGTGAGATCTCCGATGGCTTTATGGCAATTTTGTCTTCACAATTTCTTCTTTCTTCTTTATTAATTACTTCCGTCAAAATAATATTCTTTAGCAGATTCACTAACATTCTCAACGAATACATCATTAGTATACTGCCACAGCTTCATCCCTTTCTGTCGCTGGAGGGTTTAATTTACGCATTCCATTTTCCGTTTCCTTAATAAAATCGACCATAGTTCTGCGGTTCATTACGCCATTACAATAATAAACTCTCGCATTCACCTTAAAAACGTTACATCCCCCACTGTATCCATTTTAATATGCTTCCACCTTTTTCCCGTACCTTTTTCCTCCAGCGTGCAACGATTGTACATAAAATGGGGGGAGTGTATCACGTTTGCTCGCTTTAAAATATACGTACCTTAAGCCTGCGAGCGAATTCAGTCCTGGCCGCAGATACTTTTTGCGTTTATACGATATTCTGCAGGATATTCTCCGCAATTGCACGATAAAGCTGAAACACGTGTGCGGCCTAAAATGAACACGGTAAACTGCTTGTATGGTAAAACGAGGAGGTGTTAGAGGAGAAATATGTAACATTCGTTTTATGTTAATATCGAAATAAAAGCAGCTTTAACAGATAAATCGTTTAAATAGGTTCATATTTGGAATTTTGTTAAGATCACAGCAGATGAGGTGAAAGCAATTTTTGGTAAACGAAATAACGTGTTATTATAATAAGATTATTATTGCCATATTCTACAAAAAGCGCAGTGAGCTATTTTAAAGAGACTTGGTTTATTTTACATGTAAAGGCGACTGAAAGCTCATGGTATTTTGGAAATGAAATTTTTATATTAACCATTTGATATTATACGTTCTGTAATAAAATCGTAAACATAAAAAATTCTTAGAAGTTAGGTGTAAATATACTCAATGAATACATTAAAAGTGTCACCAGTCAAACCAAAATCTATCAAAGTTATTAACACGGTGATAATTTTGACATCTTCGAACATTTTACTACGCTTAACACTCGTAGACGAACGCGCAATAACTAAACATTTTTGTGCTAGACAGCTCTCATAAACAGGCTTCACAAAAAAACTAAGAGATATTTTTTTTCGCAAGAAAGCATACGAGATAGTTAACAGGTGGTATTTGTAACGTAATCTTAGTTCTATTTATGCTGTATATATGTGTGCGCGGTAGCGTAAGCGGCGTCATGATATCTCAGGCGAATAACAGCATTTAGCGCGAATCACGCGGGCAGCGTAAGAAGAAAGCGTGTGGGGACGCGTAGGAAATCACGCGAACAAACAAGTCGGCACCCAGCGCTCGAAGCACGCGGACGTGCTAAGTGAACTCAAGGGATGTTGTACAAGGACCCACCATAAGGTGCTGATGACAACTATGGTGGTATATATTTTAAAAACGCGTCGCTTAGCGAGTTGTTAGGGCGTCGCACGCTAGCAAAGTGTATTTGTACCAAAGAATAAACTTCTTGAGAGAGTCGTTGTGCCATTATAGTTAAATTGCGTTTATTCAACTGTGTTGAACCACAGTACGCTGGTAAATTCCTCGGTCAAGACGGCCGAATACCGTTCCCAGAGGGTACGACGGCGTAGCTGCACGTATCAAATTTCCAGACGAAATCGCACTGTGTGCCGAAGAGCGCACCAAACACACCCATAGCCCAAAACAGACCCGAATAAAACTGCAAGTGTTACCACTTTATTTTATATATCTATTATTTGTAAAATCGAAAGTTAGAATTTCGTTTATATGTATTTATTTTAAATTTAATATTCAATTCAATCAGTAATTAGCAAGGGACTCCCATCAATTCATTATTTTTCTCTGACTAAGTAATCTTTGTCTACCAAGTAATTGTTTTATTTTGCACCTTGTTCCACCTCCGTTGTTTATAAATAAAATATTGTTAAGGTGAAATCAAATTCTTTTATTATTTTATTTTGTTATTTAGTATTTTTTTTAATTTAAAATTTAAATACTGGTAGAACCGCATGATCTGAGATCGGTTATTTTGATCGATAAAAGATTATCATGTTAGCTTTTTGTTTATTTCAATTAATTAATAAATATTAATATTTACTGATTTTATGGCGCCCAATAAAAAAAAATAACATTTTGACGTAAGTAGCGGAACAAGATAAAACCTGTTCCATGCAATCTAACATACAAGCATGGGCAGAGAAAGCGATCCATTGCAATTTGTCGCCACAACGTGGTACCGGTTACCAGTATGACCACATTTGGCTACAATAAACGTCATTTTTCAATAGTTTCATTATGGTAAGTTCTTGGTTGCAGGCAGTATATATTGCTAATTGGTTTTATTATGATTTTTAGGCATTTAGTGGAAATATAACAAATTTCTATATCACAAATAGAATTTTACAAAATAACCCAAAAATAGCCCGTACGTAAATGCTTGCATAGGCACTAATGATAGATAGATAGATAGATAAATAGATAGATCAATATATTGTCATGAGATTCAAAGATATTGACATTGTCAGTTTGAATAATAACGAATACAATACAATTAGTTGTGGCAATATGGACAATAAAATTAAATGTAAATCTAAATTACCACTACGAACTAAAAATTGCGAGGAACTCTTCAACGGAGTACACGCAGCGGTCCAGAAGTAAACCGCGTAGCCTTTTTTTAAAAAGTTTAGCATTGGGAATCGACCTGAACTCATCAGAAAGTGTGTTAAACAGTCTCGTTCCCATTGTCAAAGGGCCTCGCTGAGTCAGAGAAAGTATGTTAAGAGAAATTCTAAGGAGTGTTATATGTATGAAAATCTGAGCTTTTAGGAATTTTGTGTTGAACGAATAAATATATGATAGAAGGTCTAAAATATAAACACTCGGCAGAGGTAAAATTTTAAACTTATTAAAAATGGGCCTACAAGATTCAAATGATTTGATATTTGCAATACAGCGAATGAAGCAAGAAAAACTGGAATGAACTTGGGCGAAATAAAAAGATATAACGTGCTCAATACTGCTGTGGTCTGGCACCCCGGTTTTTCTGAATTCAGTGATATTTTATTGACTTTGATTTGTCTTTATCAATGTTTCGGGCAAATTCTCTCAGAAATCAATTATTTTATTTTGTATAAGATTTTGTTAATTGAATTGATCTTATTTATTCTTTTAATTGTTCAGTTGTTTAAATTAATTTCATTCAGTTGTACATATTGCGTTCACCAGTATTGTTTATGTTGTTCAAATATATATTCTAGAATTTTCTTTGCGATTTATGCGTTGCGATTGCACGCAGCTGTTGTTATATGTATGCGACTGTTATCCCTGAGAGGCGCTGAGTTCCCAGATTGATGCCGTGTGTAAGTACTTGTAAAATTATATTGTTAGCTGCCATTTTGGCATTTCATTTTGATTTTAAAGATTTGTTTCGTTAATTTTGAAATTTTATCATCCATCAAGGAACTTATTATATAATAATTGGCATTATATTATTGTGTGCACAATTTAGATGTAAGATCTTTTATTACATTTGTTCTGGAAGGTATTTAAAGTTTAAAGAGTTTAATTTTTCCGTTTTCTAGATTGCTGATTTGTATTTTAAAATTAATCACCACGGTTTGGGTGATTAGAAGCACTGTGCTTGTATTTAAATTTCAATTTTGTAAATTTACTGGATCTGTCCAGGTTTAAATTAATTTAGTTTGTTTTAAATTTTGAAACCACGTGGATTTTTGTGAGAAAAGAATTATCTTTTTGAACAAATTTGTCTTTTGTTTGTTAAAGAATTTTGCATTATCCTTTTTAAATGTAGATTCTTGCAGTTTTTGATTTCGTCTAGGACCTTAAGTCCAAGGTTTAAGTTTTCTGCATTTTGTAACAGATGTTTTTTTTTTCTTTTTTTTATATGATAAATTTTATAATTGTTATTAACGTCATTCAAAATTTCTGTTCTTTTATTTTTGATTCAACCTTTTCAATTTTTGGAGTAATTAAAGAAAGTCAGTTTTCTTTCACCCACAGTTTACTTTTCGTGATTAGTTTTAATTTGCGAGGGTAACCCTGAGTTTATTTGTTCTTTTGCGCCCTTTCATTTTTATCCGCTGAGATAGTCAATTTAATTTTTCATTTTTGTAAATTCATTTTGCATTTTCTTTTGTACCTTCTAGAGATTACATATTTTAAACTTGTGATTTGAAAACATGCTTGATTTAACTTAGATATAATAAAATTACAGTGTTCAACCCAAGTTAGCTTCTCATTGACATATACGCCCAGGAAATACACAGATGACCCCTAAACAATCTGGACGCCATTTATATCGACATTTAACATAGCATCCGTCCGGCACTGAGTCGTTCTAAAGACTGCATAATTCGTCTTGGCAACATTTAACTGAAGTCCATTATAATGAAACCACTGGCCCAACAGCAACAGCCCCAACAAAATTAGCTATGTCATTTAAATAATAAAAAAAGCACAGGGCCAAGGATCGATCCCTGCGGCACCCCCATTCGTACAGGTAATTTAATCGAGTGGACCGATTTTATGTTTTTATATGATTTAAACTTAAACGGCAACGACTCCTCTAATACCTTAGCACTCGAGCTTATTATTAAGAAATGAGTGATTAACACAATCAAAGGCTCTACTAAGATTGCAAAATACCCCAGCTGGATGCTCACCACCATCGAAGGAGTTCAGTATTTCATCCACCAGTGAAGCTATGGCTATGATGGTCGAAAAACCCTTTCTGAAATCGTGTTGTCGATCGGTTAAAATATTGTTATTTTCAAGATGGTACAAAAGTCGAGATAACATAGCGTATTCGAAGATTTTAGAAAACGTAGAACTTAGAGATATGGGCCTATAATTAGCAACGTCGTCACGTGAATTTTTCTTGTGAATGAGTTAATTGAATAAAAGGTCCTTAACGGTGGAATTTCGTATGCTTTCATGACTAATTTATGCTTGAGAGGTAAAGGATAAAAGATAAATGTTTCAAACCACACCTAATCTAAATGCAAGCCGTGGATAGAAAACAAAACATAAAACCTATATTATGCCAGCTCCCCAGACCAATGCGCTCCGTCTGTACTGCAGAAGAAGAAATTACTTTGAATTGCCCCTATTCGGACTGCTGCGCTTGTCTATCTTTTCACTAGCAGCGAACGCTTTACGTTTCACCAATCGTCTTATACGATACCGAATTACAAATCGAACCCATCGACTCAACCATTCACTCAAACAATTTCCTAGGTGCAGCATCACCGCTCCAACGGATCGCCTAATACATAATAGTACTCCTGCTGTGTAGTGCCGATCTTCCCGTTTCGTTGTGACTGGAAAGTTTCGCGAAACGGTTCTCCGATATCCGACGAACTTGCTACGAAATGGGAGGCAATTTTCGACTGCGCTATGCTCTACCTCGCATTCGAACCGGTTATCGCCGCCGGATTGCTAAGTAAGTCTTAAGTTTCCCCCAGTAACCTGGCCGGTAGCAGCTGTTCCGTCGGATGCATGCGTCTCGGAGTTCTTCTTCTCCATGGTGAGTGGAAGTCCGGAGTTTGGATCTATTTCGGGCTTTGTTCGGATGGGAAATTACCGATTCTCGAAAGTTATGCGATACACCAGGGAGAACTTGAAAGTTCAGGTGCATCGGATCTAGTTTGGTTTTGCATACCTGCCAACTTAGTTCCTTCTTCTTCATATTAATTGTGAAGCTGCTATTGTATGGTACACAGGAGACAGAAGACAAGATTAGAACATAATGCTTTATCTGGAATCCACTTGATGAATGAACATTTTTTGGGCAACAGTTTAAAGGATATTTCTATCTGCTTCTCAAATATCGTTTCTCAATTCTTCCGTTGCTCTTGGTATTAGTATGCAAGCATATATTTTTTGCATGTCTGACTTTTAAAATACATATAGGGTGATTCAGGGAACAACCCGTCCACTAAAAGTTCTTGAATTTACAATCTCGATTTCCAAACTTCAAGTGTGGCCATAGTTGGATATGATCTATTTAGAAAAAAATAATTTTATGTATGTCGCACTTCCGGTTATATTAAAAGTCATGGCCAACTTTGATAATATAGATAGAAACCTTTTTTTTTCATTATATTACTATTGGTTACCGTTTTAGAATTATGTATTTTGGTTTGCGTAGAAGATAAAATACGATGCCTTAAGAGCGTATAACCTGGGGATTGGGAGTACCTACCAGGCGCGTCCCCGAGGTGGTGGATAGGAGAAAGGCCATCTTGTCAGGGTTCGCTCAAGACGAGATGGTTAGTGGCGACTATAAGTTCGTCCTCTTTGCTTAAAACCGGAGCAGGGTGAATGAAGACCGTTGCCGTGAACCACTCCCTCCTCGCCCGAGCTGTCGTGTCGTGACTAAGGGCTTGCGCAAGGTTCTACAACGATGCCAGTTGTTGCGTTCTACTATGGAAAGCCCAACTGTTAAACCAGGTCCCGAAAGGGATGTGGGGTCTTGGCTTAACTGTGCGGACCGATAGAAGACAACCTCAACAAAAACCTAAATCCTAAGGTGGCGGGCTAGGCTGATGAGATGCGTGGCTGGATAGAAGACCAGTCTACTAATCCAATCTTGGGGCACCTGGCGCACCCCATTGTATTTAGCCTTATCTCTGCATGCGAGGCTCTGTGGAGGTGGACCTTTCGTTCCCTAGCTACTCGTGGAATTATCCATGGAGGAAGGACGTTTATTAGCGGGATGACACCGCCAATAAACAGGAATTGCAGTAAGACCTCCATAAGAAGCCTTCCACTTCCAAAGTGAGAGTACCTCACACGGAAGGAACAAAGGGAGGAGCAAAACGACTGGAGCAGATTGAGGAAGAGGATGGCATCCATCCCCTCTCAAATTGCGTCGCACTGTGCAACTCATGGGCGGTACACCTGGGTGCACGTGAAATCGAAGAGGGAGACTTACCTAACTTAGGGCCTTCTGAAATCCTATACTTACTGAAAGGAATAGGATTGGAAAGCCAGCTGTAAAACAGCAAGAACAGGGGACACAATAGATCTTTTAGGTCGCAGTGTAATATCACCCTTGCAATATACACATACACAAGAGCGTATAACAGCTATACAGTAAAAGGTAAAGAGTTTTCGTGTGGTCTGTGGGGAATATTTCTCTGCTATTTAACAGGAAATGAAAGGTAACCAAAATTATACAGAATGTCTCACAATCCAGGCTAGATTTGGCGTAACTGCTTAGTCCTAAACGGTATTTATTTCTTTGAAATAGAATTCCCTGTTAGCATGAGACTTAAAAAATTATGATTATATTTTATTTTATTCTTAAAATAAAAATAAAAATCAATTCAAAAAGAAAAGAATGACCTTGCAATGTACCAGAGGAGAGGGAAGGGAGGAATAGATAAAACAAGTTTTTTTATTCAATTTTATTTCCCTCGATGCGACCGACGCACAGTGGTCCAGAAACGCGCTTTTGCGGAAATAAATCTGTAACTTTTGATAGAATTGGAATTTTTTAATAATTCTTTCACGGTAATGAGATTAAATATAGGCGACTTAAATTGCATAAAATAAAAAGAGACTAAGCATAAAATCACGACGTAATTGTTGGCGGAAATACATAAATTATTCAAATAAGGTTAGGTATTGCAGTTTCTATTCATTAAAGTTTTTTTTCAACTATTTTAGTTAAATATACATACGTATAATAATAGCAATGATAATAATACAAAACGGCAAAATATTCAGAAAATGAGAAAATATTCAGAAGAATTATTATAACCTCTTGCCATGCTTAAAAATGTTTTACCATTATTATAAACAAACAGAAATGGTTAGATATTTTTTAATGATACACAACTGAACTAATTACTAATTGTAGAGAAATTTCCCGTCAAGTAATACTGAATAAGAGAATATGGTTTTAGTCAGAAAATATGTAGTGTTACAGCAGACCATTTTTGTATCGGTATTCTATATGATATATGTAATATGTATTCCATAAATTTTATACGCGCGTGTAGTGTTGAAAGACCTAATTTAGAACATTCTTCTGATATAGGTTCTTGATAAATACGGGTCAGGTTATTCATTTCTTTTGGAGTAGCTTTGCATATGTAGCTTCATCTTGATGCTGATGATGTATTTGTTATGGCTTGCGCAACTTTTCCATCAAGCATTGTAAAATATAACTCATGAGTCACTCTAATGGGGCATTCTGGAAGCATTATTTCTGTTACGTGAAGTTGCCGAATTTGATCGTTCACTGCTTTAACTTCCGCATTAGTTTTATCAATTGTTTCTTTCGCATATTCTAATCTTTTAGGTCGGCAATATCGTGTAAATGTTGGTCGGGGATTTTTCCGTAATCCGTTTAAGATCTTGTAGTGATACATTTGCACCACTTTCTGTAATTTCTATGTCAGAAGCACTGGAAATATAGCCAAAGAATGAGCTAAAACATGCATTGCAAAATAATTTAAAAACATTTTACCCAATTAGAAAGAAACGATTTTTTTTTTTGTAGTACGAAAGAAAGGCAATATATCTCCAAACTAAATCTACATTTCCGTTTAAGGATTACAGTATATCTGAATAAAAATACCATGTAGACATTCTTAGAATAAATATGGGTTTTACTTCCAATACATAAATACCTTCGTGGACAGATAAGTGAAATAAAAAAAAAACATGTTTCTGAAATTAAAAATCAATAGACCAAGATATCTATATACAAGTGCACACATATACACACATTCAAATTGACATAAACACACATAAATATAAATGTAACTATAGATATATCGAGATACATTGTCGGCTGCATAATACAATGTCGAATGCTAACTTTATTAGACATGCTGGTAATTAAATGTAATTTTCTCGGAGAGGAGCAAAATGGAGCAGCTGATTCTTTTTGGACATTATACTAGAGGCATTAGAGATCATGTACATGTAAAAATCAGATTGTCGATAATTGCCGATGACCACTGAAAGTCTACCTGAACTTTTTTTTTCATGTATAAATGTAGTATTTAGAAAACTGTTGATAAAATTTAGCATTTTACAAATTAAATCAATATTTTTTAGCAGTCATATAAACTATAAGGACCATAGAACATACTCCAGAAGTTATGTTCAATTTAGATAACAACTTATTAAAATACAGCATTATTAATTCTAACAAAAAGATGTGGTTATTTCAGGATTTTTACTTACGCCAACTTTGAGCGAGGATATTGCTTAGTTTATTACGAATAAATATTGCAAAATAGCATTTTTCATGAAGTTTGAACATTTAACTAACTATTTACGGCAAATATATCATTAGATTTCATACTTGTCAAAAGTGATTTTTGCCGGCCCTGGACCACTGTGCGACGGTGAGAACCGCTAGGTCGTAGTAGACTGGTAAAACGTCAGAGCTAGTAGATGTTTTTGGGGCGCCACTGGATTTGTCTTTTCATGTGGAGCATTACCCCATCCGTCAATGCCGCCTAGTTCTTCGGTTATAATCCAGAATAACCAATAACCAGCAGGGAAAGGAAGGGAACATTTAAAGATAGGGTTACTTAGTCTGTTTAACAAAAAGTCGCTCATATCTCAAAATCTATTAAAGATAGGTATAGAGAATACCGATATAAAATCATAGGGGATGATATTTACTTCCTAATTTCGAATTAAAATACATTCTATTTAAAAAAAATGAGTTTTCTGCATTTGAAAATATGTCACTTTGTTCCTCAGTTTTGAACACCCTGTATGTTAGAATGTAAAGTGTGCTTACCGTTTCTTAGACTTATATCTACATTCATAACGTAGCAAATTTGGAGTCTCTTCTTGCAGTATTAACCGAGATGTTAATTTCTGAATGATGCAATGATTATAAAAAAAAGAATATCATAATAACTCAAAAACAGCAACATGTAGCTACAGGAATAACAAATAAAGACTGATGTATTGAATAGCACTAATGATTTCTTCATCTGAAGATAACGCAATACGCATTCCCCCGAACAACCACACATTAACCGGAATTTTAGCATTACCGCGAATTTCAAATAACCTCCACCCTCCGCCCACTTAAACTGTCGACAAATCCGACGTGAAACGACCAGTACTATCGAGCACATGCCTCCGAATGAAATTTAATGGAAAAAGTTGCCGATCTCCGAACGCAAGATGAAGCCGGTGATTAGTGCAGAGAGTTGGCGAAATAACGAGGTTAGCGTTTCCACACTGTTCCGGATACTCGGCGTCTTAATTCTGCCCCCCCCCCACCCCGTTCGCCGCGAAGACCTCGACTTATCATCGGGTTCCGTCATAATTTAAATGATCCGTGCAGGGATGAGGACAACACAGCGAATCCGAGTTTTCCGCCCACGAAGTTTCTAGAGAGGAGAGTTTGAGGCTTCGAGGGTTTAATTGCGAAGACGGAATGAGCAGACGAGGAGACAAAGATGAGGATGAAAAGACAATAGGCAGATAAGATCATGTTGAAAATAAGATATCATTTAATTGGTAACGTTTAGAGATATTGGGATTTTAGAATAAGTTTTACAGATATTTTTTTATTTAATTAGGCTTAAGATTGAGATTAAGGGGATTAACAGTTGTAGCTCTCAATTTATTTCGTCCTAATCTCACCTCGCTACTTGAAATACAAAGACGTAATAAGCTAAGTCTATGGGTTTAAAATTTAAACTTTATATCCCACAACGAAAAATGCTAAAGTGATACTAAAAATTAACTTGTGAAGCAAATGAATATGTACACTATGTTAAAAATTAAATGCGAATGGAGGGGGCGTTTTAGGTAGGCAATCAAAATCTAACCATATCATATAGTTGTGATCCATAATTCAATTTTTTTTTCATTGTGTACTTAAGATCTTCTTGCCGAATATCCTTAAACCATATTTATAAATATATAAAATCATGTATTTTATTAACAAAATTAAGACGTTATAAGTTATTAGTATTCGAATAACTTTCACTGCGTTCGAAACCGCTTTCACTAAGGTTTGTACTGTCTGACCTTTTCTACTCTCTTTTCGACACCATAGGCGTCACCCTATCTTTCGCGTGTAAATTTGGTGTGAAAAAGTCGCACGGGAAAGGCTTTAGAAACGGACGCGATTAAAAGGGAAATAATAAAAGGTCCGAGGGGTAACGGTGTCGCAAGTGAATAGGCGTATCGCGATTAATCGATAAAAATAGGAAAAGAGGAGAAAATTCGCGGAATGCTAAATTGTGGTGGGTGCGGGGGAAGCGAACGTCGCTGTAGACCGAGAAATGTCATCGCGGCGGATTTCGAATGTCAAAGTTGGGCGATTTCGTGCGATCGCTGCTAGGCTGTGGTGGCACTTGGAAGTGGGGTTGATGTCAAAAAGGCTTTCTGCGTGTTTAGTCTTGCAATTGAAACCCTAAAATAGGGTTGAAACGCGAAATTTTTGTCAAAATGACCCGATTTATAGAGGTGTGTTTTGCGGGGAAACGCTTCGAAATTTTGACCGGTTTCCTTCGGTGACAGCGGGCGCTGTCATCCGGTGAAATGTTGCGAATTTCTAGAGACGATTTCGAACGTAAATAGGCGTTTAAGGAACGGGTAAATAGTCGAAAGTTGGCCCGAGAGATATTAGGAACCTGTATGATTCGTTAGCATATGAAAAAATGTGGAATAATTCGAGAAATATTGTCGTTTCTGATGGTACCCATTTGCCCTAACCTGACATTCAATTTGGGGTAACAATAATAGCGATTCGAGGTAATTTAAGATGCGCAATACACGCTCGGGTATGTTTGTGATTATAATTGTACAGTTTTTAGTGAAATTATTGAGCAAGGTGCGAGAGAGATGTCAAACTATCGAACCAGAAGAAGCGCCGATTTGTCGCGCTAATTTTAGCACGAAAAGTATATATTACCGCAAAATTATTGTCGATATGGGTACTTACGTGACAGATATTACCGCTTTAATTCTAAAAGGTGCCCTACTAGCGCTCATTTCTACGGAATGATTCGATTTATGGAGTCATGTTTGACTGACCTGTCAAAGATAAATTAATATGAATATGCATCTTTTAATGAGGTAAATTTTATTTTTTTCAACCTCTCTATAGCTGTGAGGACAAGAATATTATAAAAGTAACACGATATAGTATATAAATCGGCCCCTAGAAACGTCATGTGTGAAATGACATTAGCATCTATATTATTGTATTTGTAATTTATTCTGCGAAAATACAACGAATAAATACGAAGAAGATTCACATAGATGCATTCAAATAACAATAATGATTTGAAAGAAGTAAATGTCGTTCACGTATGTCAAAGATATAATAGAAGAAACGCGCTTCAACAAGATCGGTTTGCATCAATGGTAGCATCGTTTTTTGAGAATGGATATACTTTTATAAGCAGCATTAAATAATTACATAATAATTATATTTTGAGAATCAATAATTATAGTTCAACAATTTGTGTATTATTTATCTAGAGATTGGAAGGTAAATGTGAAATCAATCAGTTATCATTTTTTAAATATTTAAAATTTAAGCGTGCCGCACACAAATTAAGAAACAGTTTTCTAGATAGTATGTGGTAAAAATTTTAAAAATTATTTCAGAAAACGTACCCTTAATAAAAATATACAAGCAAAAGTTATTTTGGATGGTTAAATATATCTAATAAATGTGAAATAGATATATATTGGCTACAATTCATGTGAAAAAAAAGCTTTGTAAATTAATATTATAAACGCAAACAGCCAATATTACGGACAAAAACAACAAAAATAAGAAGGAACATTTAATATCTGATCCATTGTTGATTTTCCATAAGTAAAACATTTGTAATTATTATTCACTACTGCTTATTAAAGTATATCCATTCCAGAAAAACGGCGTCACCATTGCATTAATGCATACCGATCTTCTTCCAGAACATTTTTCTCTGTTATATGTTTTACATACTGCTGTGTACTGAATGAATTAAATGAAAAATGTAAAACTGATCTTAAAATGAAAAAGACAAAATAAAATTAGCTAGCTCAACGGATAAGATTTTTACGAACACAAAAGAACTATTAACCTCAGAGTTACCCTCGCGAATTAAAACTTGAATCTAACCACGAAAAGCAAATTGTGAGTGAATGAAATCTGGCTTTCTCAAATTTACCCGAAAAATTGAAAAGGTTTTAAAATAAAATAAAAGAACAGAATTTTTAACCCAATGACATTTATTAACAATCAATTTTATTTCAAAAAGGGTTTAAATTACAAAATGTACAGAAAAAAAACCTTGAACTGAAGGTTCTGGCCTAAAATGAAACTGCAGTTGACTCTAAATTAAAATAGGACAATGCTATTTCCTATGCAAAGCAAAAGTTTTGTTTGTTCAGGAAGATAATCCTAAAATCTTTCAATTTCATTCATTTAAAATATACTAAGTGTGGACAATCACTAGAAAATTACAAAAAAAAAAACTAAATGCAAGAACAATGCTTCTACTCACCCAAACCGAGGTGATTGATAAATAGAAATGAATCAGCAAAATTGAAAAACCAAAAATTAACTCTTTAAACTATAATGAGAGAAAAAAAAAACTAAAATTATATCTTCCTAAAGAAAAATAATAATTGATCTTATATCTATAATGTGCACACTTTAATACATTAACAATTATTACGAAAAGAAATCCTTGATTGACTAAATTTTTACAGAATTAAATTTCAATATCAAATGAATTACATAGTGACAAAAATACGTCTATTCACGTTAATAGTCGAACAAGGAACTGCTTAACAAAACAACTGTTTTTCTTACGAAAATCCCTCTCTCAAAATCGTACAACGCAGTCGTATAAACAATACGCCAATATTGAATAGAATCCGCATTAAATCAATACTACGGAACACTAGACAAATTAATGAATGGAATAATTAAAAAAAACTTAACACTAAATAAATTAAAAATGATTCGATAAACTCTTTAACTAAAATTTATACAAAATAAACATTAAAATTTGTGAAAAACTCTCGGTAAACTGAATCAGCTGTTTTAAACAAGGAACACAACCAATAACCAGCAAATTGGGTTGTCTAACCACAGCAATACGTTGATATTTGCTTTTTATAAATAATTACGTAATTATAATTTATAGTGTACATTTAAATCTAATTGACCAGTTGCAACAATGTTATTTAACTTGATTCTGTAAATTTAACATATTAATTTGTAATCTATATTTTGAACCTTGCTAATATCATTTGCGAACCACTTCAGGGAATAACAGCTGTTAGAACTTAGAATACATCTCCGGTAAAATAATAATAAAAAAAGAACAACTTATGAATAATATAGAGCAGCTCACATAATACAATACATTAATTACTTCACTTATATTAATTAATTCGTACATTTAATTTAATCACATGTTATTTACTGATGCCTTGACTAATTAAGTTGAATGAAGAAGCAAATGCACTAGTGGACAGTTGCCCTAATTTATACAAAGCTATTTAGGCATTTTGTTAAGTTCACTTTTCTTAAAATCTCACTTGATAATTACATTTATTGTAATATTGTTATAATTTTACGAGTTATTCATTTAATTATAATAAATTGTTATATTAGTGTTGTTTATTGCCGAATCTTAGTTTCCTCGCTGCTAGTCACAGCTGGGGCCCATTTCAAAAACATCAGAACTCACACCTTTGCTCCCGGTTTATGAGCGGCGGGTAATCTGTCAGTTTTTGCCGGATTTGCCCGGGAAATACTGGTCACAAATGTAAGAAAAATGTATCTGTTACTGTTTACAAGTGATAGCTTATGTAACAGCCTGTATATCGGTACGTTGGGAAACCCAAATTTCATACATTCCAGAAAAAAATATGAAAACTGGAAATTTCCCTACTGTAGAGAATATTGTTTTTGTTATAGTAGAAGCGCTCTCGTTTCTCTGCTATTACTTCCATTTCCCAATAAATTCTTGTTTTTTGTTTAAGAATATCCGTTATTCATCCTTTACATCTACTTCTTTTTAAAAATTCATATTTCCCTCTAATGCCTACTGAATGCTTACCGTTTATATTCAAATTTTTATTGAATATTAACCATTATACACAGTATGCCTGTTTTGTTTGCGCCCCGATCTCTGCCTAGCTCATTTTTCTCCATCTGTCAGGCATTATATTGAAGCAGGAAAAAAAACACACCGTAACAAGATTACAATATCATCCGAACCCCCGCGAAAATGGCGCCGTCGTAAACCCCTCAGGGTACATCCGCCGGAAGAGAATCCCCGACTTCATTTAATAATGGCGAAAGCGAAAAAAAAAAATTTTTTTTTCATACCCGCGCGCTAGATATCGGGGACCAGGAAGAGAGGGATCCGTCTCCCGAAAAACGAAATTCATATTATGCGCGCGGTATCAACCGACAGCCCCATAGAATGCCCCCTCCTTCCCCTCCTCTTCTCCATATATTATGCTTATCCCATTCCGGTGACGCTGGCGCGTCTACGTTCGTCCATCCCGGATTTAGTAACCGGAGTCGACGGCGGTGGGTTCGCGAGGAACTCCCGGAATTCATAAAACTCCAGGGGGATAGGTAATATAATGGACGGGAGGTTCTTTTTTCCGACGTTACCTGACACTTTTCCACCCGCCTTTAACGTGTTCGTTGTTTTCTCTTTTGCCTAACATTGATAACGGCGCTTCCCACCTACTACCGCCTAATTTTTTTTTTTTTTAGCTATACATACGCGACATACGAGACAATGGAATACGCCAGACTGAAGCAAAAGTATATTTTGTTACCGCGCCCTCATAAAGTAAACATGCTCGCTGCATGCAGGAATTTTTTTACGATATGAGAAACTAGATTGTTACAATATAACTTAATGGGAACTAAAATTATGGTGTTCACGCTTTTATTTTCTTTTTCACTGAGACTTTTCATTTTATAAATTTGTTCTACCCCGACGACAAAGTATTCTCATATCTTTCCAGCGCTTTTCTGTTTTATATACAATATGGATATTAATTTACAGTACTGAAACAATAGACCTTCCAATGGTTAAACCAACAATTAATACTTTTACTTGAGATTAACATTGACGTTTAATTTTGGATGGATGTATTGATATTTTTCCAAGTTTGTAGACAAACAAAGTGATTTACTATAAAAAAGAAAGTCTTTTTAGTCAAGCATTTGTTACGGTTCAATTTGAACTTAGCGTATTTTCCGCCAAATTTAGGCAACCAATCGGCACGATCGCGAATTAGTTCCGTATGCCCGACTTAACTAATCCTCTGTGATGCTAGGAGGTAGCACACAGCCCGGATAAAAAAATACCTTTCAAATATAATGCTTTAATTAAATTATAAAATTCCAATTTTAATCATCCCTGTGTTATTTATATTCATTAATCTTAAATCATAAATGTTACCTCGTCTAATGCCAGATGGCATGCGGGGGCAGAACTTTTGACTACAGAACACTATGACATTAAAAAAATTACGAATAGATAGATATTCTCTTTTATCTTTAGTATAACCGAGGACGCCATGGGATACTGTTGACCGCTGTCCTTTGCTCATATATTCACTATTGATGTGAAATTGTGTGAAAGAGACTCTTACACGGGTCTAGTACGTTTCACCGCCAGGACATTTCAGCGCCGGGACGTTTCAGCGCCGGGACATTTCAGCGCCGGGACATTTCCGCGCCGCCTTATTGAATGGTTAAACTATGGATAACTTGATGATTCATTTTTATGGAGAATCTTTGTACCATGTGTATTGGTTGCGAACTACATATGTAACATTTTTCGAATTTATTGTGATTGATACCATCCTTTTTTCTGCCTATAAACATAGTCTAGCTTAAGTAAAATAATGAGATCTTATGCAAGTGGAGTCGTGAGCTTCAATGAATAGAAAATTGTTTTAAGGATAAAAAAAACTTTTTCAGATTACATCTAAAGGAAAAACAGATAAATTAAATATCTTACTCAATAAGAGAAAAGCTTATTTTATCTGGTGTTTTTCCTCGGTCTAGATTCTAGGACGTTTCGACGCGACCGTTTCGACGACGGAACGTTTTGACGCCAGATGCAGTACCAGTTGAATTTGATTTAAACATATAATGCAGAAATTTTTTTGAACATCGAGGGAGAGAACACATTAAAAATGTTAGCATATTTTTTTTTAGTGTTGGAAGGGGTGAGAGAGGGAGGGAAGTGACTGTTTTAAATGATAATTTCCCCTTTTGCGAAACATTGGGAGGATGAATCTGCAATGTTTCAAATCATATTTTTTTTTAACCTTGGTAGGAGGAAGAAGAGCACTTTTTTTTTCTTCTTTTTTAAATATTCAGAAAGGATGCATTAGAAATGTTGCAATCATATTTTTTTTCTAACATTGAACGGGGTGAGAGGGGGAAAGAATAAGTTCTTTAAATGATATTTTTTTTCTTTGTTTTTGAAACATCTAGAGAAATAATGCATTATAAATCTTGCAAATCATTTTTTTTAATATTGGAAGAGGTGGAGGGGAAGAGGCATTAGTTTTTCTAATGACAATGTTTATGATTTGAAACATTTTTAACGCGTCCTTCTCTTCCGATGTTTCGAAAAAAACAAAAAAAATACTTAAAAAAAACTAATATTTATCCTTCCCTCTCCAGCTTTCTAATATTAAAAAAAAATGATTTAAAACATTTTTAATGCGTCCCTCCCGTTGCTAAAAAGAGAAAAAGATATCATTAAAGAAGAAAAAAAATTAAAAAAATTATTTTCCCCCCCTCCCATTTCCTCCTTCCGATGTTAGATAAAATATGATTTGAAACACTTCTAATGCATCCTCTCTCTCGATACCTCGAAAAAAATAAGAAAACCTATCATTAAAAAAGCTAATATACTCCTCCCTTCCCTCCTACCAATGTTAGAAAAAATAGGATTTAAAACATTTCTTATGCATCCTCTGTCCAGATATTTCTAAAAAAAGAGAAAAATTATAATTTAAAAAACTAATAAAAAATTTATTTTAATTTTAATTATTTTAAACATTTTTAATGCCTCCTCTCCCGATGTTTAAAAGAAAAACAAGAAAAAAATATCAATAAAAGAAATATCCACCGCTCCCCCTTTCCTCCTCCCAATGTTTAAAAAAAAATATGATTTGGAACATTTCCAATCCATCCTGTCTTTCAATGTGTCGAAAAAAAGAAAAAAAAACATTAAAACTATTATCCCCCCCCCTGTTACCCCATCCAATGTTAAAAAAATTTTAACATTTTAAAAATCTGCATATCATACGTTCAAATCAAATGGTACTGCATGTGGCGTCAAAAGGTCCCGGTATCAAAACGGCCGCATCGAAATGTCCCATGCAACCAAATACACGTGGTACAAAAATTCTTCATAAGAATGAATGATTAAGTTAAGATCATTAAGTTCTCTATAGTTTAACCATTCAATAATGCGGCGCTGAATCGGCTGGCGCCTTACACAAAGCCTAGGGCTGTCCCCCCTCCCCTCCACAATTTTTCAGGTCGAAATTTTTGCCATCCAGATCTGTGCTGAGGGCATCTAAAACTGCCTACGCACGTATGTATTCGTACCGTTCAATAGAACGGTAGAAATCATCTCCGACAGCTTTGCGGGCTCTCAGATTTAACTCTGAGGTGGTACTAGGGTGCCACAGAAAGCTTAAACAGCTTTGCGAACACCTAAATGTTATATTGAGTTGGGTGCCAGGTTACTCTGGGATCAGAAAGGCACTGAAATAGCTGGCACATTAGCGAGAGACGTCAGCGAGTTGCCGGTCTTAGGTCTAGAACTGACGTGTGGCAGCGCATATGGCAGCATCAAAATATTTGTCAGATTCCCACTTACTGCTAGATATTGCTCCTTTTGAAATGGACTCGCCGGTGCAAGACACTGTAAATCTCTAGGGCTTCATCCGAATGAGGGAACAGATGGACAAACTGAGATTACTCACAGGAATCGTAATTGGGCACTGCGCACTAAATAAATACATGTACCGCATGGGGCTAATGAACTCTCCCCTGTGCAGAAAGTGTCGGCGTGCGGAGGAAACTCCTGCTCACCTTCTTGATCAATTTCGGCAGTGGGATGTGGATAGAGGCAGACGCAGTTTGGGGTCCATCGCTTAAACGAACCCAGGGGCAGTAAGTCAACTCTCAATCAAATTGTAAACTTTTTTGACAGCGTGCAACCTGACTGAAAGGGCTAAAATTCACATAGGGCATTATAGGTCTTTCTGGCAGAGTTGCTTCCTTCGAGTTACACCCACCTATGGGAAAAATATTACAAATGGATAAATTTATCTTTTGTATAACCACGAACGGTATGGGATACTGTTGACCACTATCCTTTGCTCATATATTCAATATTAAAGTAAAATTGTGTGAAAGAGACTCTTATACATCAAGTATCAATATTGTTGATCGACTTTGTAAGACAAAGATAATGTTAAGTTATTTAAAATTTTATTTTAAAATGTGGTTCGAAATAGTTATCAGTATAAAACAAAGTAAACTAAAAAAAAATTATCTCAGGTAAGTAACATAGCGAACTCATGTTACTTACCTGAGATAATTTTTTTTTTAGTTTACTTTGTTTTATACTGATAACTATTTCGAACCACATTTTAAAATAAAATTATCTCAGGTAAGTAACATGAGTTCGCTTATTTAGTAACAAGAGTTTTTTTTAGGTTTTTAAATTGATAATTCCAAGTTTTGCAATATAATTTAATCATAAAATTATAAATACGTTAAATGTTAAATTTCAAAATTCCCGCGTCATTGAGACATTAGATCTGTGTGATTCCGTGCTTAAATGACGGATAGTAATCAGCATATGCAACATTTGATAGCAAAAATTACTGGATATTCAGTTTCGTGTCGTGAATACATATTACTATGTAAATACTAAAATTCAAACTACCACCTTATAAAAATTATTCCATCAGTGGTCGCAAAATGAATATAGGTAAATACAAAATTTTCTAACTCAAAAACTTATCGAACATATTAAATAAAATTTGTTACAAGTATATTAAAGTTTAGATAAGAATTAAAATAATACGTTTATTTTTAGTTTGATATGGGTGCAGAATACCTTTGGAGGAAAAAACCGGCAAGCATCAGAGTGATCAGATCTAGTCAAAATAGCAATGAAAGAACCCTCGTTCTTCAAATTACGGAGATTGGTTCAGTACAGGTACATTTCTCAGGGAAATCGTCATAACATACCTACATAACAACAGTTATGTAGATCAAAAAGAAATTGGGTAAAAATTAACATAAGTGACTTCGTATTGAAATAACCATGATTTTAGGTTGGAATTTGGAATAAATAGGATTTTATCGGAAAAACCGTTGAAATTTATGAAATTAGTCGAGACACATTCGGAGGCTGGCTATTGACCAATTCGAATTAAAAAATCTAGACATTGACTGCGATTAGCTTCGTAGGAGTGCAACTGCCTCGAAAAGTCCGTTAATTTCACCGATGTGAGAGGAGTATTGGATAATTGACATAAGAGAATACCCATCTCACCAAATAGAACTATAAAATGTTTAAACTAAATTCAAATTATTAAATTATTAACATGAAGGGAGAGCTATATGCATATGCAGATGACATGTGTATCGTGTACTCTGGAAAAGATAAAGAAAAACTCCAGCAACAGATCGACTCTGATGTAAAAAAAATGGAAGAATGGTGTCAAGAAAATTTGTTAACAATCAACGAGAAAAAAACAGAATATATGGTCCTTCAAAAAAATAAACATCCCACTAATTTTAAAATAACTTTCAACAGCGAGGACATACCGCAAGTAACATACATAAAATACCTAGGATTAACAATACAAAATAACTTAAAATGGGATAAACACATAAACACACTGATCAATAAAAATGCAATGGCCATAGCAGCAATAAACAAAATAAGAACCATCATCCCAGAACATATAAAAAACCCATATATCACGCAATTTTTACATCGCACTTAAACTATTTAATAAATGTCTGGAGCGACACTTCAAGGAAGAACCTGATAAAAATACAAAGACAGCAAAATAGAATACTAAAACTAATGTACGGCTTTCAGAAAAGAACTCCAACAACAGAAATTTACGAAAAGACCAAAAAGCTAAATATTCAGCAAACAATAACACAGAAAAATTTAATATGAATATATAATATCAAAACACCTAATAAAAACAAATATACAACTAACAAGCACGAGACAAATACATAATTATACAATAAGAAGACAATCATATATTAGAACAGAAAAGAACTTGTGCAACAGATATAGAAAAATACCTACGACCGAAACTATAATAAAATATAATAACCTATCAAGAGCCACAAAAAAATTAAATCACGTACAATACAAGAACAAAATCAAACAAATGTTACAACAAAAAATATTATAACAACATAGAGGACTCAAAAAACTAAGAGCAGGACCATTTCGTCCTCAATACCGACAGTCCGAGACGAGAAGGAAATCTCACCATCTCGAGACGAGGCCAGAGGACGGAACCAACGCAGCACTAGCCAGCTTGTGTGGATTGGCATAATGTATGTTGTATGTATGTATATGCGTCTGTATTATTTGTCATTTTATACAAGCAAATAAAGACTTTGAAACATTAAAAAAAAAAAAATAAATAATAATTATTGCAGGATTATGGAATCACACATTCATTGTAAAATAAAGGCGGATGTATATACATCACAAAAAAAGATACCTTTGAAAAATTACAATACGTATTACTACATTTAATTTACAATTTAAAAATATTAACTGTATAGTGCATATACAACCCTGCTTACATGTTAATTTTGGACCAAACCGAATCCCAGCAATTTTTTCCTATCTTTTCATGTCGACATATCAATGAAATAAATTAGAATTAACAAATTAATGTATTTCTGCTTTTAACTGTAATAATTAGGAGTAATTTATCTCAAAAATTTTTTTATCTTCTCACGTAGGATTCGAACCTACATCCCCCCGTTTGCCGGACGGGTGCTTTACCAATTAAGCTAGTAGAGGACGAGGTTCGAGCGTTCTAACCGAACATATATCGATATTTGATCTTGAAAGCCCGGCAGGACGGCAAATATGCAAAGACTGCAAGTTTTTTACAGTGAGAAAATAACAAATGTAATAATTAGGAGTAACCTTTCTCAAGATTTTTTTTAAATTGGAATTGTTTGTAAATAGAATAACTAGGTTTAGCTTATAAATATATGGTGCAATATTATGTAGGTTAAGATGAGTAGGTAAAAACTGTCGCGTCAGTTTTACATGTATTTATAAGCTTACCGCAGAGACTCTCAATATTCATAATAATCATTGAATCCTTAATATATTGTTGTTATTAATGTTGCCTAAGGTGCAATGAACCATTTGCTGCTCTCAGGTTCTGACGTTCTATGAGCATCTAAAATATAATACGACTTTGTATACCAAATAAAGAAAAATAAAAGAATTTGATTTCACCTTTACAGTATTTTTATTTTAAACAACGAAGGCAAAAATTGACAATGAATATAGTTAAAATTACAACATAAACTGAAATGAATTGGTGGTAGAAAAATGCTCCCAGCATACGTCGGCACAACAACTCAGCTCACTTGCTGATATTACTCAATTTACCACAATTGTAAAATTCCTCACTTAGAAGTTATTCCGCGGCACTAACAGGTAGCCAAAGCACTGGGCAATAGAGGCAACGTATTAACCCTTTATGCGACTCACTTTTACGAATATATGAGTATTTATTTTATTCGTGCTTAATGGCGGCTCCTTTTGCTACCGCTCTTTACACGGCAACGCGTGCGTTCCGCTTGGCCGCTGGTGACCGACTCTCTCCTTGCTGCGTACGTGAATTCTCCCACATTATTCTCTCTCGCTCTCCTCGAATCAGGGACTTTGCTTTATCCTCGTGACCACAGCGAGCATTTTTCATTGCACGTTATACTATTTGACGGAGTTTATCTCATCGGACATACTCATACGGATTACAACTAAAAATACACCTACACTTCTACACATTTTACATGTCCACATAAATATGTAAAATAAAATCAATTTTCTTCTATTAATGAAATAAAAATTAAAATAGACTATAGGCGTCCTAGTACAAAGTGTGGAAAAAAAAGCGTGTACACTCATTTTAAAGCTAAGATCTTTAACTTAAAGGTTTTAAAAGCAAAAATGGAATTTGAGTTTTTGTACCAGAGACATTTTTCTGCGAGTGTGCGATGTGGTTTTTGAAAATTCTAATGATGGGAAGATATTTTTAGTAATACGAACAAAATTGTAAGCGGTGATTTGCGCTACAGACACAGCACTAATAAATATTCCGGTGAACATTAACGCTACGTCACATTAATCGCATTGGCGGCGAACGAATCTTCGCAACACAATGCGCATTTCATTACGTTATCAAAGTGGAAAGCGTACGTATACCAATAGCAGCTTTAATTTACATACATTCCAAGAGCAGACAAAAAAGCAATCACTTGCCAATATCCACGCCGCCACTCGAATTTAATCGCATTCATTCAACACGCTTTTATTATCCAAATGAACGCCCGTGGAAAATGTAATTTACTCGTACATTCTCTCTACCCGCGAGGAAAACACTTTTCCGCAGGGCCGTGATATTAATCTTTGGGTTCTATTAGCGCCGATAAAAAAAAGAAAAATAAATACGAATACGCTACGAGCCGGCCTGTTATTACCGGTTATTCCTGTCGGTGGCGCTTTTCTCGAAAAAAAAAAGGAAAATACGCCAACAATGCCCTCGGTTTCCCATCCAAAAGCTGTTTTATTATGAATGATGAAAAACGCACGACGACGCAATGCGTTGGTAGGGCTATGGGCGCGCCGTTCCACCTGCATTCAGTAGAGTGAAGCAATTGTTGCTTTCGGGGTTGTTGAGGACGTTTGAGAGAATGGTGTAATCTAAAAGAAAGGCGCCATGCTGCTGTCCCTAATGGAAAACTTTTGTGTGTTGTAATTGAATATTTTCGCGGTATGTGTACAATTCCCTTTTTTCGCTGTTTGTATTGTAATGGGGCGCACCGTGAAAATTTGGTAAAGTATTTATATTTGATCGAGACTGGTTCAAATTAATTCTTCTTTGTTGAGAATAGATTCGTTATTAGCCAGGTATTTTAGATTACAAGAGTGAATCAATAATACTAATAACAATATAATCTTTATTTCCACTAGAATATGGAAGTAGAACAACGTCCAGACAAAGAAAGAAGAATATTATATATTATTGTGATTTTTATAATAGATTTCTTCATTCATTCATTCATTCAAGTTAGGGTGGGCACTTGATATCCGGGTACTTGAGCAAGGTGCTCATTGTACCATCCCTATTGATTCTCTTATTTCCACTCGAGCAGCTTGGTGTTCTCTATAAAGCCCAGTATCTTGCCCAGTGGAAACTTGAGGACCTTCGAGGACTCCAGTGGATCTCTCCCGAAGTACTTCTGCCTAAGTACCTTCAGTTCCTCACATGTGCAGATTACATGTAAACTCGTTTCCTACCGTAGTTCGCATCTTCTACACCACGGTTCGCTTACTCGGCCTGTGTTGTATAGATGCTTTTTCAGGGGACAGTGTCCAGTTACCAACCCAGTAATGGTCTTAACTTCTTTCTTACTGCGCCTGAGTAGGTTATCAGAGAAACTAACATCCCCATCCCCTATCAGCGTTTTGGTATGGAGTTGACCTTCAGTCGACCTTCATTTCTTTGTATTTTCTTTATCTAACCAGGTCCAGATCTCTCTTCTTGCGGAATCCTTAGCGATCCCACATACGGGCTCTGGACCCATGAAGTATCTCTTAGAGCCCTCCTTGGCTAGTTCATCGGCTATTACGTTGCCCTTTATATCCTCATGTCCCGGCACCCAAATCAGAGACACCGTGTTGTCCCATGTCAGTGTATTGAGGGATAGTTTGCAGTCTCTAACTAGTTTTGACCTAGGTACTGGGTTCCAGACTGCCTTAATGACAGCCTGGCTGTCAGTCATTATATTAATTTTCCTCCTAGTGCAGCCCTCTTTTTTCAATCATTTTTGCACAGGCTGCAAGGGAGGACACCTCTGCCTGGATGACTGTTGTATGTTTCCCCATGCTTATAGATATCCTTTGATTAGGACTGGGCCTACAAATACCGGCTCCTGTGCCTTGTCTGGATTTGGATCCGTCCGTGAACCAGTTATCATTAGCAGCGATCTTACTGCGTGCCTGGTCTCTGTTCGGTATGGAGATTTTCACCTTTCCAGTGAAAATAATTTCGAGTGCCATGCTGTCCGTGGGCATTTGCAACAATGGCCCGTCCAGCATCGTGCCCGTAGCATAAGTGTGCCCTCCCACCCTGAAGTTGGGATGCCACAGGTTGTTGGCGTTCAGTCTAAGGATCGCATTCATTGCCTCCGCTCTCACATAGCGCTCCAGCGGGGGGAAGGGCCACAATGGTCTCTAAAGAGGCGGTCCCTGTGCTGTTAATTGCACCAGTGATACCCAGCAACGCCTGTCTCTGAACAGCGGTTAGCATTTTCACTGTGGAGGACACTTCTGTCCTCCTCCACCAGACAGAATAGATTTCTTATCAACAACAAACAATAACTTTTACTTAAAGCTGCCTTTTCTTTACAGATACCTACTCTTCTATGTTTAACGATATACAAAAAATACGATCCCAATTCGCTAGATGGCTATGAACTTATGTATATGCCCGATATATCTAGAGTTCACCACTGCAGATCATGTGCACTAGTAATCTTCCCTCTTACTATTTATTGCTTAATAATATATTAAAACATTTTAAAGAGTTTAAGACTCTTACCCAAGGTTAGTATACTTATTTGGAGTATTTAAATCAACTATTAACTACTATCCAGTATATTTTTGATTCGCAAATTCTCAAACTTTTAAATCTCCCGCTATCATAAAAATGCATAATAAAATTTTAATATCAACTGTCATTTAAACACTGATTTACATAGAAATTTAAACATTACTTTGACGAAATACCTCGAACATTAGCTTGCATACACCCCAACCTTCAGAATGGAGTTTCCTCGCAGTGATAAATCAAAGATGTTGCAGAAAAAATTCTACATTAAGAGCACAACGCCGGTATCATAATATCCTGAGAAAAGTCTCTTGTAAAGCATCCAAAGTGTATCATTAAACTCAAAACAGCAAAGACATGTACGATTCCACAAAAGAAAAAATACAAGTATATATTAATACTAATGTTGTAAAATTTTGACGTTTCTTCTTTATATCATACATACATAATTACACTAAAAAAAAATTAGTGTGAAATAATTACACTAGCAGACTACTTAGCAATTCAACACTGGCAGGGTAAAGTATATACTCTGTCAGTGTTATAATAGTCAATTTTTTGGAGTGCATATTGTATTTAACAACACATGATCAGTTACGATGATTCTTATGAATTATCTAATAAACAAAGTACCGCAGTGTTGAGTTACTGCATCTTCAGTAGAACGATTATAATATGTTCAACATGTTTAAAAAACTACTTTCATGTATTATCCACTCATTTAATTTCAATATTTGAGTTTACGTTTATACTATATAAGTGCTGTACATAGAATAATTTTATTTCGGTTTAATTACGTGTTACTCCAACTAACACAGTCATTGCTTCATTTATTAGAAAATAAGGAACTTGATTTAATTTTTTTCCGTTACAGTAGTATTGATAAACATTTAATAGAGAAAATTACCTTTTTCCAAAGTTAACAATCACTATAGATGATCAATTGACAATCTACAATGCAACACTATGAAGCAGTAACATTCGCAGTAGTAGTGATATTTTGTATTTACACTAAGGCATAGTAAATATCCTCTAACTATTAACACTACTCCTTGTGTTAAAAAAATTACACTATTTAGAGGGAGCTCCAGGAACTTGGCGTAGTGTAGTTCTAGTGTTGCAAATTCCTTACTGTGTGATTCACAAAGAAAATCCTCTTCGATGTCGGATATATTACAGAAATATGATTTAATTGGTTTTACTTGATGAAAAATAAAACAGTTTCAAATAAAGTCTTTTATCAAAAACCACCTCGTCTCCATGGACCCCAACCCCAACTTTCAAACGAATTACACAGAATCTTCACCCCTTTGAAGTATTATCACAGCCTACTAAACTTATTTTGAAACCATACAGTTATCAGACGATAGATTTATACATTTAATTACACATTCCGAAGTATGAAAAATCTCGCGGAGCAAAAATAATAATAAAATACCAAGTAAGCTTGAATTAACAAATAAAATAAAGTTTACACTATATAAAACGCTATAACTAGTACCTATTGCTAAGATGGTCTACCTTTATAGTCGTTTTTAACAAATTCAAAATTTGCCTGTAGAGTAGGCAACAGCGTATCCACTTCAACTTACAATTACTCTAAACTCTAAATTATATTCCACACACCGATTTCTATAGCAATATATCTAAAAAGTCTTTACTACAAAACGTTAATTGTTTATTTTTCGATATGTCCAAAGCTTCAACGTTATTTCTCACTCTGTTCTGCTGCAAAAATTATCGCGCATAGGCATTCGAGGGCGTGGCACACGATCTCTTCTCTCGATCGCAGAACAACCGTTTGTTTGAGGGTTGATGCACACAAACCACACTGTCATTCTATTCAAAAGTAATTAGTGTTGCCGCCGGTGTTCCTCGGCGGTCGGTGTTGGGACCAACAATGTTTCTTATTTATGTCAACGATCTCTCCGTTACTGTTCGACCGGATGTTTTGTCCCAATTTGCTGACGATACAAGTTGCGTAGTTGCCGATTCGTTCATTTTGGGGCTTTCAAATTCTATGAACGAGGTTGTTTCCAACATGGTAAAGTACTGCGAGGATAATTATTTAACCTTGAACTACGAAAAGACCAGTCTGATACGTTTCCGTACTATTACCAACGACTACCTTAGCACATATGTTCGAACAAACGAAAAATCCATGCAGGAACTCCCCAACTGCAATTTTTTGTGTTTGACAGTCGATTCACGCTTAAAATATAGAGAGCACTGCGCAAGTATTGAAAAAAAAAACTTTCCTCCGCACTTTACGAGTTAGAGTTTTACCTGGTTGCGTTAACCTATGTTCTCTAAAATCATTTTATTACGCCTATGTTGAGACGCGTCTTCGATATTGCTTAATTTTTTGGGTTTCGTTCCCTGATGTCATCAGGCTGTTTCTCCTTAAAAAAAAAAATAGTTAGATGTATGGTTGGGGCAAGTACACGAGACATCATGTCGACCTATATTGAAGCAACTGAAAATATTACTTTTTTTGGGGGTAGGCCTATGTATGTACATTAAAGGGTGATATTACACTGCGACCTAAAAGATTTATTGTGTCCCCTGTTCTTGCTGTTTTACAACTGGCCTTCCAATCCTATTCCTTTCAGAAAGTTTAGGATATCAGAAGTCCCCAGGTTAGGTAAGTCTCCTTCTTCGATTTCACGTACTCCCAGGTGCAACGCCCTTGAGTTGCACAGTGCTACGCAATTTGAGAGGAGATGGATGCCATCCTGTTCCCCAATCTGTTTCAGTCGTTTTGCTCCTCCCTTTGTTCCTTATTAGTGAGGTACTCTCACTTTAGAAGTGGAAGGCTTCTTATAGAGGTCCTGCTCCAATTCCTGTTTATTAGCGGTGTCGTCCCGCTAATAAACGTCCTTCCTCCATGGTTGATCCCACAAGTAGCTAGGGAAGAAAATGTCCACCTCCAGAGAGCCCCGCATGCAGAGGTAAGGGTAAATACAATGGGTTGCGCCAGATGCCCCAAGGTTGAATCCAGCCACGCATCCCATCAGCCTAGTCCGCCATCTTAGGATTTAGGTTTTTGTTGAGGTTGTCTCCTCTTGGTCCGTGCAGTTAAGTGGGGGTAGGCCTAAGTAAAGCCTATCAGACATCCCTGCAGAGCCAACTCCTCCTTCTAAACATCATTACGGTCTGCTAAGGAAAGAAAGCCGCCACAGGACTAAGAGTACTACCATGGAACTTCAGACACACTTGAATGTAAAGGAGGAGATGAGCCCTTATACGCTAGTTCAGTTCTATTCAAGAGAATTAAGTAAAATTGAATTTTTTAAAACCATGCATTCCAAGATCGCAAAAGATAGCTAATCTCTAATAATAATTCTAATAAAAACAAGTGTAGTAACTTTATTGTCAACAATACATATAACAATTGAAAGCCGAAAAAAAAAACGCCCAAAAGATATCAAGGAAATCGCGGCAAACTAGGTTGAAGTAGATCAAGATAAGCTTGCGTAAACTGGAAGGAGATCTATCTAATTTTGAGCAAAATTGGCTGTACAATAATGCTTTTAGCAGAAGAATAAATTGGCTGTCCAATAATGCTTTTAGCAGAAGAATAAATTGGCTGTACAATAATGCTTTTAGCAGAATTGCTCAAAGCTCAACTCCTCAAATATTCTGATGTATCGATCTTAGTTCTAATTCCTCTACACCAGAGGTCTCCAAACTTTCCAGTCTTAGGGCCATTCTGTTTACGCGAATAAGTTCCAAGGGCCAAAACCGTTTTAATTTTCCTGCCATTATCTATATTATAGATATTATAGATAATGGTAGGAAGTACGCGCCTTGAGCGAGCATATGCCAAATTCACTAGTTAAATTGCTAATACCTTTGTTCGTAGAGCAATCACAAATCAGTCAGAGTCAATCAAATGACTTTAAAATTGAATGAAATTTATTTAAAACTGTCAGTTTGTCAGCAAACACCGTGGCTCGGAGAGTACAAGATATCGCAGAAAATATAACATCTCAACTGTCTGACAAAAATGGACATCTGGAGTGGTTTTCTCTGGCATTGGGTGAGTCAACGGATGTATCAGATACTGCTCAGGTGTTGATTTTTATTCGAGGAGTAGATAAAAACTATGAAGTGTATGAAGAACTTCTTGATGTTGATAGTATTCACGGCACGACTACTGGGGAAAGTACTTTTAAGGGAGTTGAAAATGCTATTAATAAAAAAAACCTTCGATGGAAAAACTTAAAGTCTACTACAACTGATGGAGGCAAAAACATGTGTGGTAAAAATAATGGAGTCGTTGCACTTGCGTCAAAGGCTGTAGAAAATGATGGTGGTTCAAAACCATTAGTGCTACATTGTATCATTCATCGACAGTCCTTGTGTGGAAAATGTTTGAATATGTGTGACGTTCTAAAACCAAATATATCAGTTGTTAATTTCATCAGATCCATTGAAGGCTGGATCACCGACAATTCCGCGAGTTTATTGAAAAGATTGGAGAAAATGACTTACTATATCATACCACTGTACGCCGGCTTAGTTGTGGAAAAGTCCTTCAGCCCTTTTTTGAACTTCGAGCAGAGATTGAAATTTTTTTGAATGAAAAGCATCGCCCTCTTAACGAATTACATAGCGAATGACAGTGGAAGTTAGCGTTTTATGTCGATTTTACAAAACATACGAATGAATTGAATTTGAGATTGCAAGGAGAAGACCAGCTTCTCTCTGATTTAAACACTAACATCAAATCGTTCCGACAGAAAATAATACTGTTTCAATCACAGTTACGTAAAAAATGCTTCACACATTTTAAAACATGTGAAATGTTCAGCTACACTACTAAAACCGAGTTTCCCGTTGATTTTGCAATCGACGCCTTGAGTGCTTTGAAGATAAATTTTGATACTCGTTTCTCAGACTTTGATGTCATTGCGCATGAAATTAAGATTTTTCAAAATCCTTTAGATGCTGACATTGAAATCCTAGCTCCTGAACTTCAAATGGAAATTATTGATTTACAGTGCAGTGATATAGTTAAGAACAAATATCAAAACTCATCTTTGTTGGAATTTTATAAGAGCCTTCCACTGGTACAGTTTGATAATTTGCATAAATTTGCTCGTGGGCTGTTTTCTGTTTTTGGTACTACTTACTTGTGTGAGAAAACATTCTCCGAAATCAATTACACAAAGAATGTTTACAGGTCTAAATTAACCGATTAGCATCTTAAATCTCTTTTAATAATTAGTACAAGTAAAATTAATCCACAACTACAAACTATTATCAGTGAAAAATCACAATTACATAAATGTCTTTAGTATGTTTTATACACCCGGGCTTTCATTTGTGCTAATTTAGCTTTTCCATTCCTGAGGGATTTTTGGGGTAAAAATCATATCTGCCATTTAGGATGTATTGATTCCAAACACCGATATATATGCATATACCATACTCTTTATCCCAACATAACTACCGAGGGTGAAACCGTGAGATGTTCACTAGTTTATATGTAAATGTCAGTGGGATTCATTTCAATTATTTGTTAGTTATTACGATTAAGTTAAATTTTCTGCGTATTATACTTTACTTTATTAAGCTTTACCTAGCAAGTAAATAAAACCGAGTTATTATCATAGTGTGTTTTTTATCTAACTTATCATGGCAATAATAACAAAGCCATTAGCTGTCGCAGGTTCGATTTATGACATTGGCATTAGCTATCGCGGGCCGGATTGATGACACTGGCGGGCTGGATTTGGCCCGCGGGCCGTAGTTTGGAGACCCCTGCTCTACACCATAGCAAACTTAATTTTTTTTTTTTTTTTCTTTTCAAGTGGAGTTGAAAGGCCTAAAGCATGCACTGCATTTCTAATCCGTTTCTTTCTCCACCAAATTTCGCTTTTCCAGTATTGCTTACGTGCACCAATTCCTTTTTTCTGAAAAATATTTTCTGCTTCATTTATTTCCTTACGAACAAATCCTACGACGCTACTCAAAGAAGCAGCTGGATGCTCCTCATAATCCCAAATCAAAAATCAATGCCCACAACACGAAATTTTCTATTAGGAATCGATAAACCTTTCACATCAGCTCGTCCGTGAAGATCATTTATATTAAACAGCGAACGGTGCGCGTTCCTAAGGCGAAAACTTTCCCACAGCAGAGCAAACCACCAGCTCATCATCGTCATCAGCATCATCGCTGGCAGCATCGCCTTTATCGACATACACACATAGAAACTTCGCAAACAACTTTTTCGCGAATCAGCGAACTTCCAGCATCGAAAACCGCTGATGCAAAGACCCAACGCGTCCGCGAAGATGAAAGCAAAAAAATATCGGCCCCCTTTTTGCTCGCGCACATACAGATGGGCGCAGACACACGCGGTAGTAGATCAATTAGGTGCCGCGCCATCCGCGGGCGGCGAGGCTTCATTCAAATTGAGTTTGTTTTAACTGGCGCGCTAGTTTCCGATGTCGACGTCAGAGGGGGCTGGCGGCTGTGAGGGTGGCGAACGTGCCGAAAGCTGGGCGTTAGATTCGCGCTGTGACCTAGATAAATGCAGCAGTAGTGACGACAGGAATTACTCGGGCCTAATGCGTGAATGATATTCTCCACCACCGAACCCCTAGCGCCTCACGGCGGCGTGGGATGGTGGGGCAGTGAGGCCGTCCGCGTGTAAGGTTTAATTTACAAGTGGGCGAGCGATAACAATCGCTTTTGTGATTCCCATGCTTAACATGAAATCCGAGATTGCAAACATATTTTCTAATGTTATTAATCATGCTAACATACTAAGTTTAATAGGATTTTGAATTGCTCATTCACCGATTCCGGTTGAGAATGAAATATAGGTACACACTCTTTATTTACCATTAAAGGTATAATAGTCTGTTCATAGATATAACGGTTTGAATTATTCACTAGCATCGAACTTCAGAAAATAAATGTGTACTTCGATCTTTCGAACAGCTGTGGTTCGCAGGGAGGTATTTACAAAAAATATTATACTAAATCCCTATTATAAAAACATTTATGTTTTATTCTAAAATATATTAATATTCATGAACATATATTTACATTAAACTTAACTTAAATACTATAAGTAGTGCATTCATAATTGTAATTGTATCTTATCGGCTAAAAGTATTCGTCTTGTATATATTACAGTAACAGTATTTTATTTTCTAACAGGTGATAGATCCAAGTATAGGAAAACATACATACTGTATTGATAGCACAATCAACTCAGTCCATTGCAAAATACTTATAAATACATCTCACAAAATACGAACAGACACCACGAAACACCGTACTGCTGTGTACTGATTGAATTGAAAAAACATGTAAAATGAATTTAAAATGAAAATGAAAATTAAATTAGCTAGCTCAACGGATAAAATTTTAAAGGGCGCAAAAGAACTATTAACCTCAGAGTTACCCTCGCGAATTAAAACTTGAATCTAATCACGAAAAGTAAATTGTGAGTGAATGAAATCAGACTTACTTAATTACCCAAAAATTGAAAAGGTTTAATATAAAATAAAAGAACAGAATTTTCAACCCAATGACGCTAATTAACAATCAAATTTATTTTTCAAAATGGGTTTAATTACAGATAGTGCAGAAAAAAACCGTGAACTGAAGGTTCTGGCCTAAAATAAAAACTGCCCTTGATTCTAAATTACAACAGGACAATGCAGCTTCCTATGCAAAAGATTTGTTTGTTCAGGAAGATTTTCCAAAATCTTACAACTTCAATTCACGTGGTTTCAAATTAAAATAAACTGAGCGTGGACAATTACTAGAAAATTACTAAAAATAACTAAAAGCAAGAACAATGCTTCTACTCACCCAAACGAGGTGATTAAAAAAAAATGAATCAGCAAAATTGAAAAACGCAAAAATTAACTCTTTAAACTAACATGAGAAAAATTAACTTAAAATATATCTTTCCGAACAAAAATAATAAATGATCTTATATTTATAATGCGCACACTTCAATATATTGACAATTATTACTATCTGAATTCCTTCATGGATTGAATTTTTTCAGAAATGTTCGCATTAACATATATAATATGAAATAAATTACAAAATGGCAGCAAAGATATAAAAATACGTCTACTCACGTTAATAGTCGAACAAGGAACTGCGCTGAAAAACCTACAATCGTTTTATCTTACGGAAAATCTACACGCAAACGCACCATTACCGACAAATCTAGTAGAATAAGCATTAAATTAAACTAGCAACCGCTAGACAAAAATTGAATGGAATTAATTTAAAAAAAACTTAACACTTAATTAAATAAATTATACAATAAACTCTTTAACTTAATTTAAACAAACTAAACATAAAATTTGTGGGAAACTCTCGGTAAATGGATTCAGCTCGGAAGAAAAAGACAAATCAAAAATGCAACTCAAAATACACTCAGCGGTAAGTGGGTTGCCTAACCACAGCAACACGTATTGATTCGTACGTGTCGCTCTGGAAAACGACAAGGACGGTCGAATTCCACCAGCCTCGGGCGGAAAAGTCGAAAAGAGAAATCCTAACCAGTGTTGGGCGAGTTAAGAGGGAAGTGAATAAATTTCTACAGCGATTATACGTACTCGTGTTTAGTCGGCTCTCAGTAAATCACTAGTTAACACTGCTCCCCACTTAAGGCGCGAATAAACACGAGTGTGTCTAGTCGTTGCAGAAATTTATTCACTTCCCCTATCTTGCCCAACACTGGCCCTAACGCACACAAAAATCTAAAAATTTGATGTCAGAATAGGGAAACACTCACAAATTTAAAAAAATAATAATAAGCATTTGAAAAGATTCCTTAAGTACTCAGGAACTGGTTTTCAATGATATTTTGTAGTTTAAAATCCTTTTTTTTAGCCAAAATTTGCAATTCAAAGCACCTTTTGGCAGATCTAGAAATTGAGAATTTTAATATAAAAGTTACATCATAAAGAGGTATTTTTACTTGGAGAACACGTTTCTAATAATGAAATTCCATTTCAAAAAGGGATTTTTGAGAAACCTCGACGACAAATCTTCCCCGAATTTTCGATTCGCATTTGTCGTTCAACAAAATTGACTTCTGACCAAACAGAAGAAAGCGTCACTTTCATTTTATTGGATTTTACGATAACAGCGAACGATCAGAGGCCCACAGAACGTTAAGCTGGAAACACGCGTTAATTAGCCGCGCAAACCTAACCTAACCTCACTCAGTCACGTATTTCATCCTACAGGAAAAGAAATTTTTGTTGTAGTAGATAAATAATCAGATCCTAGTGCATGTTACCCAATCCAGTGGTGAATCCCGGAAGAAATCCAACCTGAATTTTTGACGCATGAGATGAGGTTAGACACCCTAAAAAAAAATCTAACCTCACAAGATCCTGTAGGAGCCACTTCACACTTCAATCCAATAAATTCATTCACTGCTCACGTACCGGATTTACAAATCAATAATTTGGATCGAATAAGAGTAAATTCGATACATCAAATACTTCGATCAATTGTACCAACTGTGTAAAGTATGAGCATCTGAAGCTTAATGATTGTGATTTAAAAAAAAAATCGATTCTATTAATTTAATTTTAAAGCGTAATTTTAATATTCAAATCAATTTTAATTTTTCATTTAATTAATTTCGTTAATTTACAGTAATTCCTAGATTTTTTTTATTTCCGCATCGCCAATTAAACAGCGCCATCTAGTACTTTGAATTAAAAACGAATTTAACAGATATCTAATTTACTGATACTATAGGTTTGTAATTTAATTATTTTTAATTGTCATTTTATAAACATAACACATTGAGTTTCCCGCTAAAATCGTTTATTTACCTGCAGATTAAGGGTGACACGGATTAAATAAAGTTTTTTTTTTTGAAATCTGAGTTTCATCTACTCTAATAATTATGCCCTGCCAGAACTAAGATAAACCCTGAGGTTAGATAGAGTCATATCGAAAACACATTCATTTATAGCCAACAACGAACTAATATAATACGTGTCAATAAAAATACGAATAAATACAACTAAAAAAAAAAATACCACAAAAAATTACTTTATAAATGTTTATAAATTTCCACTAGACCCTAATGTAACGTACCGCCTAATTTCTTGCAACTATTTTTGTTTGAACATTCTTGCTTAGATCCTTTAGTTCAAACTTTTGATTATATATTTCAATGCTCCTATTATAAACAACAACAGCCGCTCCTGTACCACGCTCATCCTTCATCTTATCCGTAAAAATTTCTAAATCTTCTCCCAAACTGCCTATAAATTGGCTCAAAGTAATGCTTTTTAATTCCGAGGGATGAATTCCCATATTTCTACTCGCATTTCTAAATCACCCGGTTCTAATATAATTCCCGTTACTGCAGTTAAACCCTCAAACCCTATTTTATTCGTATCCCTACGACGTAAATCCACTACAAATGTACGCGAAATAACGCACGCCGCGTTGACCGAAATAGATTATTCGCGTTCGGGGCATTGCCGGTTCTATAGTGCCTCCGTCAATAGTAGCCTTCGTGTATGCAATGCTCTAATTTTATAGTCCATTTGCCTAACTTTCATTTACTGCGCGCTTTAAAATATAATTCATCATCTAAAAAATGACCCTCCAAGATCAGTCTTCGACCATACACTTTGCAATAAATTCTACTCTCCTCTAATTTAAATGTAAATTTGCGTTCAATGTAAGATATTTGCTGAAACCTGATTAGTTCGATTTTTAATGTATAATATTGTCTTGCTTTAACTAATAACCCTCTGGTCATATAATTTTGAATAGACTATCGCATAAAATATTTCTCCTGTAATATTAAATCTTGATTCCTTAACTATCGCGGCCCTATCTTATATCTCTATCTCTCTATCTGATTATCTAGCTCTACTTTACATTGTGAAGTATATATTTTTAGCCACTAGGCATTTTTAGCCGGCGGCTTCTCATTATCTAACAATATAATCGTACTACACTTTTCCTAACCTGGCAGTGTTAAGAAAATTTACAACCCTACCTATTGCATCTACAGTTAATTTTATCCCTATTAAATCCATATTGCTCTATATTCTTAGCGTTTTGAGATCACATACCAAATTCTATTTATAATTAAGCTATTTAACGCCTTTCCGGCAACCAGTAATAGACTAATAGACCTATGACTACTTCATATCAGTTTTACCCGGTTCGGGAATAACATTAACTAATTGACGTTTTTAGCAAGCCGAAAAAAGGCCTCTATCTATAAAAACATTTATGTTATAAAAACATTTATGTTTTTATAAATAGCCTCTATCTATAAAATCATTAATTATAGCGAGGCTACGATCGACGAATTTCCGCCGAGAAAATCTCGGTCGCTGCCCTCATAAGCCCTTAATGCAATATCAGCAGTAATACCGTGTACACTCGGCGCTTTAGGTGGATTCATCGACCTAAAAGCAACCTCTATTTCAGAATCAGAAAAAACTAAATCATCTGCGTCGCTGGATTCCCTACTCGGTAGCTTCCTAATTCGCTTATGCTTATTCCAGTCACATATAGCTGTGTCCCCTGAGAAAAAAAAATATTTGGTGATAATGCATTAGTTTCCTCTACGTTCTGAGTATATAAATTCTGACCTAACTTAAATGTTACCGCGGAACTAGAGGAATATATTTTACGTATGACTTAATACGCGAGTCCCCTTCGCATCCTTTCTTTGCAATCTTCTTGCATCTTTGAAATCCCCGCCCTAATCTATTAACCTCTTTCCTTAACCTAGTTACTTCCTCGACTTCCTAAAACTCATTTTACGCAGCATTGTCTGATCACAGGCCCTAATAGCCGTATCAAGAAGTTCACTCTCTATGTTTTCAATTTATTTATCTTGCATATATCTTGCAACATACTACTGTATGATTCCCTCTTAAATCAGTGACCTCTCTAATCATAATTTCCGTAAAAGATTCCAATTAGTTATTTTAGAACAAAAGCTCACCTTAAAGCAATTTTCACGGTTATAATCTAACAAAATTCTGTAAATTTATGATCCGAAAACGCTTCCTTATTTAATAAAGCCCAATGGTTAATAAAAGCGTACGCGTTTCTGTTTACAATTATTATGTTTATAAAACTGCTACCGCTATGCCCTATGTAAATGTCCGCTCATCATTGTTATGTGAAACAATTGCGCTCTTATCATTAATAATACAAAAAAAAATATTTGTCGAATGATGCATTCGCTCAACAAAAAAACCGATCATTTTTGTTCTAAATAACCATCCGCTTATCGCATCCGTCCACGCTTCGCTTTAAAACAGAAAACAAAACACAAACAAAAATAAGATTATTCCGCGTTCATTATCACAAACATATGTAAACCACTTTCAGTGCGTGTTCGAAAGCAAGCGAAAATATCTCCACGGCCTCGCTATTATAATCCGATTTGCCTGCTGTTTTATGCAATGTCGTGTAGGACATTAACGGTGTCATGTGTTACTGTCGGTTCCGACCTAACGTATACATTTATAAGGCGCACTGACATCGTGAATAATGAAAACGACAGCCGCAGTTTCCCCCTGCCATTAGTATAGCTTTAATATACGTACAAAACGCGCCACCTTGCGGGAATCAGCCTACCTACTTTGTGTAGATACGTGCAATAGTGAACGGTTACAAACGTTAGCCGGGGGTGTGGAATTTTACACTAATTTTCAAGAAGGACGCTATTCGTCAACGTTATCATAGAAAAAAAATCAGTAAATGTGTTTCGTACTGTTTAATATGCACAAGAACCTAATTAATTAACTTTAAAGCCACAAATATTTGCATAAACCTCCACTAATACGTTGATTATGGTAACAATGGGGAAACACCAACGTCAAAATATAATATACTCACAAAATATGAGTATACAACACTCACGACACTGTAACGCGCGCCCATTTTTACATTTTGAATTTGGAATTACCAACTAACTGCGCCAGCAGATAGTCCTGACTATTTAGCGGGAGAAATCACACAGATTATGATAAATGCCCATAGAGGGCCTTATTGTATGCCGCATCATACTTTATACATGACAGTGTGGGCAATGTTTAGGTTTACGGATTTTTCAGTATCTCTATTTGTAACAACGTTGTTTGTGTGTGTGTGTATTCTTTTATTGATTGATTTTATCTTAGGTTAAGATATATCAATTCGGTGTTAGTTTTTGTGTGTCAATTAACCTACTAATCAGGTGCGAAATTTTGTACCAAAATTATATATTTACACAGAATAATGTTATGATGAAAAAAAACGGTTTTGGCAGTTGGATTATAGATTTCGATGAAGTATTTAAACATGGAAAATTATAATTTTATGAAGTGTCTTAATTGTTTTATCGCTATCAAAAAATTCCACCATTTGTTGCGCTATTAATGAAATTAGATCCAATCTTTAGGATGATTGTGCGCATGTTTTCCTACTACGTTTTTGTTTTGCATTCTTACAATAATTCTACGACAAAATGGGCTAAATGACCCCTAATAAGTAAATATTGTTTCTAAAGCTTGTTTTTCTATATCAAATGAATCACTTTGATGATAGGAGGTTTCGTCAGTCCTAACTCCAATAACTGGACAATTTAATAGGACAATAGTAATAAGATAAATAATAGGTGCTCAAAGAATTAAACAAGCAAAAATTTACCAATATTATTTCATGTGTCAGAGAATATCGGTTGATATTGACTTTAACATCTTTCATAATAAAAGATTTTTCAATATGGAATCATACATCACGGAAAGAAGTATACGTTCTAAAAATAGTTTCACGTTCACATGGGATATCAGTTTCCCAGAACCGTACTCAACTTATTTTTTTCAAATAAAACCATACTTAATCTTTTAGGCGTGTTATAATGAATCCTACAAAAACATATGTTCGTTTCAAAATTCGAATGCGATGCTGCCAACTTATTTAACCTTTTACATAAAATTTTTAAGATGCGTGTTCATTCAAAAAAAATTCCGGCATTCTCATTAACAATTAAACTCTAAAATATGCTAAGTAGCTTAGGAGCTTAATGTCAGTTGGTAATAATTATACAGGCTGTTCCCCGAAAGTAATCAATTTCTGCGATATTTAAACGACTATTATTTTTATTTTACATTTTTGTTAGGAGTAGGGTATATGTATCTAAAACTTATACTTTTTGAGATAATTCAATATTTTTAGAAATTGTCATACAAATGAGATATTTATTCAAAAGCCGCTTAAGTATGGTTGCATAATTTTACCAAATAACATTCGATTCATAAGAAAGACCTCTTCGCTTTGCTAAGCTACTTAGTAAATTTTAGAGTTTAATTGTTAATGATGTCAGAAATTTTTTTTTAAATGATCACGCATATTTTGAAAATTTTATGTAAAAAGTTTAATAACTTGGTAACCTTGCATTCGAAATTTGAAACGAACATATGTACTTGTAATTATTCATTACAACAAATCGGCATGCCCAAAGAAAAAGACTATGATTTAATTTGAAAAAAATTAAGTACGGTCTTGGCAAGCTGATACACACCGCTAACGTAAATATTTTGGAACGTGCACTTCATTCCGTCATGGATGATGTCGCATTGAAAAATAAAATATTGAGATGTTAAAGTTGATATCGGCCGATATCGAACTATTGATTCACCCTGTATATCCAGTTCATTTATAGTTTTTTTATTATTATTATTTTGAAGAAGTTGGTAACAGTAGAGTAGTGGAGTAGAGAGAAGGAAAAGTAGCTGTGTTTAGAAGTGTTGAAGTGGTTAATAAATAGTGTTAAAATTTTACAGTAGAACTGTTGCTTTAATAAAATAACATTGCACATGTAATGAAAAATACAACCAGCAATGATGTTACCATTTTTCCACATTTTCAATTTTTAAGAGGAATTACGGTTATTTTGAAACGTTTTAATTGAAATACTGTAGATAATAATAAAAAAATATTACGAGAGAATTTTATAACATCTGTTTACTTACACAAATCAATATTATAACAGTTGATTGCAATGCTTTTCTAACGTCGAGTTATCTTAATATTTGATAAACTGTTGCGCGCTTACCTCTCGCTTTTAAACTTTATGAGTTACCCTCGTAACAGCGTCCTTCTGATTCTTATTTCTTCCGTGGCGGCGCTGGCGATGATCGCAGTCAGCTGTCCGATTGTAAATTGCGCCCGAGGAGATTTTTTATGTCGCGTAAATCGTCGTGAAAATTGATATAAATAAAACCTTATCGATTTATCACATAGAAATCAATCGACATTAATTCACGTATTAAATATACAGGAGAGCGGCGTTAAATCGAGTACAATAAGAAAAATATAATCCTACCTCAAAATTAATTGGCTGTGCTAGGAGTTTTACATCGTGTCACACCCTGCGGACGACAACGAGCGACAGTTCGACGACAGAAAAAGGAAATACGGAGATTAGGTGGCGGAGGCTACGGTCGGTAATCGAACGAGGGGCCGAAGAACTATATTCGTGTTCACACGCAAGGGACGAGAACGAACTACAGCCCTACGAAAATGTAAAAAAGAAACTATATTCGTGCCACACCCGAGGGACAACAACGAACTATTGCCACAAATCGGACTGATTGAGTGGGGATAAATACTATTGTATATATTTAGTGTCCGATCTCGACGCGGAACTTCCGTGTAGCGACGAGACTACCGTCAATAAAGAGCTTAAGTGTATTAGTCTTTGGTTGATTCCTGCTCCTGCAACCCAAGGTGGGTGCAATTATTATGTAAGTATTACGTCTGAGCTACCCCGTCACACCCCAACGTGTCACGATAGCCCTACCAGAACTACTAAACTGAACTAAACTGAGTACTGAGAGTAATTTTTCCTTGTAAAGACACGTTACATACTGATTCCAACTATGATCTACTGATCTACTGAAATTTGCCATAAAAGTACTAAGAATCTGTATTCCTTGACCCTAATTAATATAAGTCCTGGTTGATAAAATATAAGCTCTCATAATTCAACAAAACATATGTGTAATATAAGTGGCATTTAAAACAAATATAGCACTGGAATGTATAGAGTTGATTGGTTGGAATTTGTGCAAAATCGTGAAACGATGCTTCTATTTACCACAACCAATATTATAGAATGGACTTGTGCAGTTTTCTATCCTAGCGAAACTAATCACTTGAAACACAAATGGTGTTGCAAACAAAATACAGTTTGACAGACGATGAAGTAAGTTATGTGTCAGTAATAATTTCACAAGATACAAAACGGATTAAATAAATTGCTCTACGAGTGGTTAAGTAACGCAAGCAAACCAGGTTTGTAATCTAATTAGCCAAAAGACGGTTATTTTGACCAAACAGTTTTGTTTACGCACGAAAGATTATACACATGAGCTAAGTTTATACACATAAGCAGGATAAACGGGCAGATTAAAATTCTTTATTTTTAGCGGGCAGCGAGCAAATATGTATCTTTAAAAAGCGAAGAAAATTACATAGAAATAAACAGTGCAATATCTGAGAAAGCAGTTACCAGATTTTCCGACTTTAAAATCGTAGTATGTACTATTTGTCTGAATTTCTCATGCAATAAATAAGTCACATGCTTATTTCAAGATGAGAGCAGCAGTGAATCAGATCCTTCTGAATTGCCTTAGCTTTTGTCCTGGGCAATATAACAAGAGAGATTCTACAGTATTGGCTGTTAGGTTTGCGATCTCGTTTATAAGTTACCTGATGCCAAGATATAAAACGTGTATGGAACAGAGAAAGTCGTGCTTTTATATCATAAAATGGAAGCAAGAAAAAACTATTAATACAAACAGGTATGTTCAGAAAACAATGTACAAATAAATACGTTCGAAAACTGGATATAAGTGATAAATCAATTTAGTTATGTTATAGGGTAAACTTCTAATTAAAATAATGAACTTATAATAGCATTTCATTCACTCAATTCACTGTTGAGTAAGCATTGCAATTTTATAATTGTATTGCAGTAAAAGTACTATTAAAAGATTGATATCAAGCATTGGTGACCCACAGTACCAAAAAACATCGAACGAAAATGCTTGAACAATTTGTTGCCGTTGGATTGCGATCGCTTCATTTATAGATTTTATTTAAAGATTTTTATTTCATTAATTTAAGAATTAGATCCTGCAACGCCATCTAGCAGTGAAGTTTCGAACTCCTTACTCGTCACAACGCATCTTACCGTGATAGCAAAATTTAATGTTTCATTTTCGTTATTTATTTCCAAATTAATTAGTAATTCATTGTCAGTTAAATTTGCTTTTCATTTTTCAATTATTAGTTCAATTTATTCATTCTTTTTTTGATGCAAATTATTCCGCATTGTTAAGTTTTCAGTGACTTATTTGATTCACGTTGCATTTCCGACTTCCGCCCGCTTGCATCAGCAAGAGGGACGCACAGGCGACACACACCATCTTAGACGCGATGTTCAAGTTGCTCCGTGCAAATTTCTAGTTATTTATCACGTTGTGGGATTTTGTCGCGCGAGAAACTTCTAATATCGAGTGCATTATTTTTCGTTACCTGGGGCAGTCAGGAGTTTTGTGTCCATTGCATCGATATTCCTGAAAAAGGTTTTACAACAGCAGCGTCAAGCCGGCATTCCTTTTGTTAATGGCGTCATCTTAGGTCACTGGTAAGCGGACTTCTCTTGTTAATTTTATCAGTTTAGTAATCCGATCCTAGCTTAGGACCTACTATCTACTATCTACTATTATCTACTACTACTACTACAACTACATTATTACTACAACTACTACATTATTTTGGCATGAGTTAAACCAAGAGGGTGAACGAAGTACTTAATTTGGGAGACCAAATCCAGATCGTTAAATTCGAAAGGGGACCACGCCTTGACATCAGTGTAACGCGCTCAAACCACCCTCCCGGACGCAATACACCGACACTCCTAAAAATTTACCAGATAAGTCGTATATTTTTAGTTTATTGTTTTCTTTTTCTTGCACCAAATTAATATTTTATTATTTTATTTTATTATTTTTGAAATCCTATCACATGACACAAACCTTCCGGCGAACATTACTAACCTAGACATTAAGAATAAAATCTCTATTTCGGAATTATATCATAATTAATAGTTTAATTTATTATTTAAGTATAGAGGTTAAGACCGAACATCAATATATTATCATAGTAACCTATGTTAAGATTTAACTTTTATTGCGATTCATTGTATTTTTATTATCTTGAATTTTACTTGTTTTGTCAAATATACAGTGTCATCCAAAAATTTGTGTGTCGAACCAAATTATTTCGACCCAAGAAGATCTTAAGCTTGAGAGCAGACGAACCCCGTAAGAAATTAACCGTAAGAATTCCACCGTGACAGGGGCTCATGATCTGTGAAAGAATCACTATGTAAGCAGAAAAGGGAATAGAAATGTGAGTTTTTTTCCCACCAAGCTTCTTTAACATTCCTCGAAGAGCAAATTAATGTTCATCAGTGTCGTGGCTCATGTATTGTTCTCGTTTCCCCCTAAGCGATCAGAGGTTAGTTGCACGCTCTTTAGAAGCCATACACCAAACTCTCACTCACTCAGTGACCGCGGCGTAAATCTGTAATTCAATCACTCCCATGCAGCTTTCAATAAGGTATGTTATCTGTTCATTCTTGCAATAAATTGCAAATCATTGAACTAACGAAGAATGTATCATTTAATAATTTATTGCATTCATATTGTGAATAATTTTATGGAAATCGCACGTAAAAATAACATGATATATATTTGTTATTATTCATACTATTAACACAATTATTTATTGAATGTATAAAAATATAGTTACCAAAACAAATATTATCCACGAACTAATGTACAATGATTTTTAATAATAATGAATACTACTTTATTTCATTAATGATTCTTGTCATTGCTTAATCAAAGATTGTAAATAATATTTTATCATAACAATGACACATTTTGCTCTGTCCCCAGTGACCAACTATATTTATATCATATTTTATAAATATTTAAAAAATATTAAATCTTTCTTGAATATTAGTTATATTAATATAATATGCATAAAATATATGATAGAAAATATATTAGGAAAACATTTAAAAATATATATGTTATGTAGCATTAATAATATTTATTGCAAATGTTTTCTCAATATATTTTTCATAACTCTGCAAGAATATTTTGCTTTGTATTTCTGTAAATATTTATTTCATATAAAAAAAAAAGATTGAATTTTTGCTTTTGTACATTTGGTGCGTAGGACGAATAATATAAAATGGGTAAAATATGCATACATATTAAGTAGGTATGTACCTATTTAAAATGATAGTTTAAAGATTAAATTAGATAATATATATCTAATATGATTTAATTAGTATCTAAGTTGAGCTCTGTAACTTTTCTATTAATATATCTGCGTTTTGTATTATATTATTTGTAATATTTGTAAGTTGCGAACGTCAACACAACACCTCTATTCATTACGGTGCCGGTGTTATATGATTTAGTATTGTTTATGCGTCTATGGATTAGGTACATAGAATGCATACGCGCACGTGCGTATCATCAACATTTTCATTCGTTTGTCCGTTACATGTTATAGTTTATAATAGTATACGATTAGGGCAGGTTAGGATTAACTGTGTAATTAATGTTGCGGGGTGTTTTTGTGTTTGTGGTGACTACGAGGTAAGCAAAACTTTGAACATGTCATGGCATTTATAAGACAATTGGAATGCTCAATATCGCTATGTACAGAAATCGTTTAATAATATAATTGTAGGAATTTTATGCATCATATATGTACTGCATCTACCAGATAAATTGCTAGTTGATTTGCTTAAAAGATTCATCTCGGTAGATAAGCGCCATAACCTCAAATAGAAGTTAGAATACGTTGTGTTGTATTATTGTTTGTACGTAGAATGTTTTCAAATATTATGAAATAAAGTAAAAATAAGTATCGTAAATATTAGAATGTAGCTACCACTCCAATTATTGTAAATGCTCCAAATGTATTAGTGGGTGTTGATAATGTTGTACAATGTTTTATTCATGGTATGATCTAATACAATTGGCATTGTTTTAGAGGCTACAAGGAAACGCCATTAGAGCGCCACTACCGAAGATATGAAAGGTTGTACCTGACACCAGCCAAGGTTAGACTTAAAAATGAGTATTTTTCATTTTTATTGGCTTATTCAAATAAAATGATAATAAATACGTTTGTTTTTTATTTAGAACACTTCAATTAAAATAGTGATTAATTTGATAAACCTTCAGTATGCCTTAAAAGATACCAGAATTATTGATTATTAACTTGTATGGTGAGTGTGAAAAAACAAGTTCTTGCATTTTAGACAACTCTATGTATGTTTCAACTTTTCGTTGTACATTTTAAATAACCAAGAACAATTTTAGTTCATTTTGACAAATTAAATAGATTGCATAAAAAATTTCAATTTTCATATAAATAATATTTTACAAAAATTTTAGAAAAAATATTGCGCTTACATTAATTTTAAAATATGGAATAAATATTTTAATTGAATATTTTATCTATATTTAGAAAAAATATGAAAAATATATTCAAAAACCACTCACGAAAAATATTTATAAAATATATTTTTAAAAATATCTATGTAATATTTCTGGTTGTTAGGGGTAGATGAAAATTCACTCAATGAATGTAGATTATTGATATCACGTCCAGTATTTTTCTCAGTGAGCAATTGAGAATACTTGATTATTTTTTATTACAATAGACTTTTATATTTGAGATAATACATTTAATATTGGCGTTACTGTCCTACTTTAAATATTTTCCGTTAAAACCAGAATAAGAGTGGAGGCAATCAAAACTGAAGAAATCTCAAGTGGTCGAATATCTCAGCCCCCAGATGATCGAAACTAGAAGAGAACTATCGCCACTCATCCGTGAATAATAATAATAAAAGGAGGAACGAAAACCGAATGGAACTTCCTTCTTCCTGCAGCTCAACTCGCACACACACAAACCCACCAATACACACCGGCACCGCTTTTGAATCTCGTCTCGGCGAGAAAAAAAAAGCCAATATTTGCAATCGGAACGGGGCGCCGCCGTTTCATAAGTCTCCGGCGCTTTAATAGAAACCCATTTTTGCCCGGACTCTTACGGTTTGACGCTGCCGGCGGCAGCGGAACGTAAACCGGTCCGCGTGGACCGCTTCCCTATCGGAAATCGCGGCGCAGATTCGATAATGGCGAAAATATTTTATATCGACGAGTCGAGCTGCGGAGTTGATAAGTTCCGAGCAACTTCAGACGGAGGAAATGCATTACCGCCAGCTGGATCGCTCCTGTGGGGTGTGCGATGGGGCTGTGGTGCGGTGCTTTTGAGAGTTAGGAGGTTGGATTTTGAAAACGCCCAGTTCCGATTGGGAGGGTAGATTTCGTTGCGAAAAGATCTACAGTGGAGTAGAAAATAAATATATTAGTGCTGAACTTGCGAAAACACTGAAAATTCATTATCACCACAAATATATTGGTCTACTCAAAGTACATAAAACTATAGTTTGTCTCAAAATTAGGAGGAGTAGCAGAAATAGACTGCTTTACACTACAAAATTAACGTGAGATACGTCTAAACAAAAAAAAAAAAAACAGAAAATAGCAGCAAATTTAAATTTATAACCAACGCAAAAAAATTGACATACGGCTTTGACAGATACCAGGTAGTTATCCAATCACTTGCGTACTGATACTTAGGTACTAACTGTTTTATTTTAAAAAGTGAACTATATTTATGTGTATCGTAGTGGCCACGTTAATAATTAATTGATCACTATTTGACAAGAATCACTTTCTCTGTCACTACCACAAATCAGAAACAAAATAGATGCGTCAGTATCTAGGATATCATTCGCCCATTTTTGAGGGGAGAGAGAAGGGGAGAACTTCGATGAGACGTGATTTACTAAGTCTACGCCTTACACTAAAGATAACTGCGAATTCGAAGCTTTGTTTTCATGGCATATCATTGATAAAGACAGCTTGTCAAACTTGTCAACAACTTGTCTCTAGCTGGTTCCATTGCGTTTTATTCACACAAAAACCCAAAGTTCTATTCTTATATTAGCTATATAGCCTTACAAATTGTGCAAAAACTATCGTAATAAACATTTTTGCCCTACCGCGGTTGCCAATACATTTAGCGAATATTTTCGGGCTATGCCCATACACACTTCTCAAAGCATTCCTTACCAGAGAATAGCTAATAGTCACATTCAATCCAATTTGAACACTATGTACTTACACCCGTATACAGACGCTGAAATGTTAATCATATTTAGTAAAATTAAAAATAAATTTACTGCAGGTCCAGATGGAATACCAGCCAATATATTAAAATATTGTAAACAAGAAATAATAACTCCTATTACACATTTGATAAATAGCTCTTTTGAATAAGGAATCTTTCCAGATTTGCTCAAAACCTCAATTAAGCCCATTTAAAAAAAGGGCGATACAATGAATGTAGGCAATTACCGCCCAATTGCTTTAACTTCGTGTTTTTCTAAGCTGTTTGAGTATGCCCTACTTAATCGTATGGAAAGCTTCATAAAAAAACATAACCTTATGTCTCACTCTCAGCATAGGTTTAGAGCTGGTAAATCTACCGTTACTGCGTTGTTGGATGTATACAATTGTATATTGAGTGGTATGAAACCCAAACTTTATCCCGTGGCGGTTTTATGCGATTTAACAAAGGCGTTCGACTATGTAGATCACCGTCTTTTGTGTGATAAATTATACACTATGGGTTTTCGTGGTAAGGTACTCGATTGGATTATTTCATACTTGTCCGATAGAGTACAGTTCGTGGAGGTAACGGTTAGAAGCGCTGACACACGATATAGAGTCATGTCTTCCTCGATACCAATTAATATGGGCGTACCGCAAGGCTCTGTGGTAAGTCCCCTTTTGTTCTCGTTGTTTCTGAACGATATAATTGAATTCTTGTGTGATTTTGTCGTTGTATGCTATGCTGATGATGTTACGATATTTATTTCTGAAGATAAAATAGTATCGAGACCGTCACAAACGTCATGTTGGATAAACTGTTTGCGTGGTTCTGCGCCAACAAATTATCTATAAATTTAAAAAAAAAAACAAATATATTTTCTTTCACACCCTGCAGAAGAAGGTCAACATCTTTATGAATCTTCATGCCGCCAACAGACAGATAAAGTCGGCTGAGTCTGCAGTTCTTTTGGGATTAACGTTCACTCCTTCCTTAAATTGGAATAATTACTGTCAATCACCAATATCCACTTTAAATAAATCTATCTTTAAGCTTAGATCTCTAAGAAATATAATTGATCCAAGTGTTTTAAAACAAGTGTATTATGCAGAGTTTCATTCCTACTTATTATATGGGCTGTTGTTATGGGGGTCTTTCCCCGCAGCTAAAGATGTATTTCTTAAACAAAAAGCTGCCATAAGGTGCATTGCAGGTATCACACAGTTAACTTTTTGTAGACAATAATCCACAAATTCATCTTATGAGACCTCATTTAAAGTCAACTATTAGGATATTTTAGGTATAAAAATTTATAACCATTTGCCTAACAGTTGGAAAATACTTAGTTTACAGAAATTCAAAAAAACTGTTAAATCATGGCTACAGTCACATTGTTTCTATAGTATTAATGAGTTTTTTGCGCTTATTATTATATATTAATTTATAGTATTGGTGTACAATATTGTAAATACTTTCTTGAAAAGTTATATGGTACTTAGAATTAGTACCATCTATTATTATTTGTACATATTGATGATGAAGAAATTTACATAAATTATTTTCGTTAAAGTACTCATATGAAGTTCGACCCCAGAAAGAAGCATTTTTTATTGATTTCTGCAGTATTTTTGGAATTAAGGGTTTATTCACAAAACATTTCTGAGCAAACTCTTGAAATTGATACCATACAGATATTATTTCACTCATTTTGAAGTACACCAAGAGGAATAAAAGTAACTTCTTATAGTCAAAAATAACCTGATCGTGTTTTCTGTAACTGCAAAACTGTTTGCCGCACTTTCTCTAGAAATTAAAAAAGCTTGAAGTTATTTTTAAGTTCTTGTTATTATTAAAATAAACAATCACTCAGAAATATAAAATAACTCTTCTAGAAAATGAATGCAATAAATGCAATGATATCAAATCAAGAGTTTTAGAATTTCAGCAATCCCTGCTTGCATTAATCTTAAGAATCAGCTTTTATCTCATCTAGGGTTCTCTAGATTAAACAGAATTTAGATATTTAGTACCAATTTGTACCCGAAACATTTTTGAAGATAATTAATATAAAATTGAGGAAATCAACAGTTAATTCTGAAGATATTACAGAAAAAGAAGACTTATTGGAAAAAACAAACTTTCTTTCTGAAGCTGCTCTTATAATTGTTAATATGGCTAGATTATGTATTTCAGATCGTAAATATCTGCTCTAATCTATTCAAAACAAATAGATTTGCGCAAAACCGTAAAGCAATGGAATTGGTTCCCAATAGATCATGGATCCCAAATAGACTAGTTGATACGAATAGGCGAAACAAGACTTCAGCAAAATAACAGTTAAAATATTGTGTGTAACAGTGGTTAATTTGTTGTAATACATTATCTTCGACTTTATCTGGTATAATAAAAAAGGAAATTGGCAGAGTGTTAACGAATACATAATATAATATACAAAATATACCACACTTTTCTAATGTTGCTTTCAATAAGCAAATAATAGAAAGATAAATCTATCATTTTGGTTATATTAACAATGAAAAATCTCCACTGTTTCATTTTCTTCAATTTTGTAACAACAATTAAAGTGTTTACAGTCAAATCCAAAAATCGGAAAAATACCCTTTCCGGTAGCATTTTGATATTTGATTAACATTTATTTGGATTCTAATATTGAAATTGAACACTTTTAGCTGCTGTTGTAAGAGATTTTTTCACGATATGTCGTTATAGTGGCGATTTTATGTGAACAAGCAGAGTAGTTATTGTTGCATAACCTCTACACTTGCCTTTTTCTCGCGTATCTAGAAGGAAAATCCCCGTATTGGATGTAGGCATCATACATTGCATTGAGATACGCATCTAGTATGTGTGTGATTTGTGGTCGCACACATTCTAAATTAATTATGAATACTTCTGTCAAATTGTTCTATTATCCAGTAGGTACCTTCTATATTTCCAAAGATCTACGAAAAGCTACTTCAGTATTAGTATTGCAAATATTTAATGCATTTGTTGTACTGCCCTCAACAGGTGACTCCGAAACATTTTAAATCTCCAAATTATTTTTTCTTTAACTTTTATTTTTATTTATAATCCATTAAAAACCCATAAAATATTAAACAAAGGAAGAAAACATGAGGCAAGGAATTTTCTTGAACTAATCCAAATCGAAAACCACATTAAGGCTGTAAATGTTCTGGAACTTTGAGTAAAAAATCGTTTGAAAGAGTTTTTTGTTATTATTAACCGCAGCCTGAGGATGATGAGCAATATAAGTTGAGGGATCTAAAAAAAAGCCCTCCAGGCTCAAACTTCATTGTAAAAATCATGATACCGGCCAAAGCAATAAAAGAGAAGTAGCATAAGAGACGAACTGAAATTTCTCCCTTTCAGGCGCCTCACTTTCATCGATATTGCGTATCAAATTTTATTCTCATGTAAGGATACCGTGATAAAACGCCCGCGCGACGAGAATCGCAATCAAGGCAGATACCCAACACTCCGTTCCTGTCCGATTATACATCATAGTCGCCCTACGGGTGTGACACGATTTACTTGATCCACGCATACATAACTGTGTGGTCTACGAACCGTATCATACTATTAGCAATAGAAAATAGGACATTTCCATAAGATAATTATTATAAATTGTTGCTTTTAAATACCATGTAAGACAACAGGGTGATTATCAACATATGCGACAAACTTTAAACGCTGATTCCTGGGGTTATTTTGATCATAAAAGTCCATAAGAACATATGTCCAAAATCGCTTAGTTCTAAAGTTGTAATAGTAAGTTAACATAATTAATGTTTTTATTATAAATTAACAAAATAATTAGTAAAACAAAATTAACTTATACTAACTGTTTAAAATGACCGCCCCCAACTGCAATACAAGCTTCAATCCTCCGTCGTATTGACTGGCGAATCCGTTCTAAAATACCAGGAGTATTTCGAATTGTGTGATAAGCTGCGATAATACTTCTCAGTTCATCGACATTTTCAATGGGAGTCGTATAAACTAATGATTTAAGGTGACCCCAGAAAAAGAAGTCCAAAGAATTTAAGTCTGGAAACCGAAGAGGCCACGGTTGTTGACCTCCCCGTCCTATCCACCGATATGAATACGTATTGTCCAAAAACTCGCGAGCAACTAAACTAAAATGCACTGGAGCACCGTCATCCATAAAATATATTTGTAATCTTAATTGCAACGGAACTTCTTCCAGCAGTAGGGGTAGCTCCTCTTCAAGAAAATGCGGTATACCTCGCCATTTAACCGCATCGGTAAAAAATGTGGCCCCTTCAAGTGATCTCCAACAATTCCGGCCCACACATTGACAGAGAATTGATGTTGATGACGGGCATTCACTAGTTTGTGCGGATTTTCTTCGGCTCATATGTGATTATTATGAAAATTAATAATCGCGCTTCTAGAGAAAGTAACCTCGTCAGTGAAGAATATTTGAGCCAAATAGTTAGAATTTTGTGCGATTTTGTGTTGCATCCATTGACAAAAAGCCACTCTTTTCGGAAAATCAGTCGGCAAAAGTGCCTGCACCCGTTGAATGTGATATGGATACAACAGTTGATCTTTCAATATTCTCCAAACTGTGGCCTGATTAATGTTTAAAGCAAATGCAATTTTTCTGGTGCTTGTAGTAGGATGTTCCTTAATTTCATTTAGTACCATTTCTTCAACTTGTGGAGTTCTCACTGTAGATGAGTGCCCGTTATCAGTCGTCAGTTTTTTTAAATTTCCCGTCTCACTAAGACGTTCGTGAAGACGGGCAAATATTGAATGATGCGGGATGATACGATTCGGGTATCGTTCTTTAAGACGTCTAGCAGCACGCGAATTTCCATTGGCAAGATCGTAAACGAAATGCATATCACACATCTCAGCATTCGTGTAATTCATTTTAGAAAACAGAAACTGGCAATAAACTGAATGAGTACTCTGACAACTATTGACAAATATTGAAATGACAAATAAACAATTCCCTCTCAACACAATAGTTTTTGAAGAACCAACTGTGATATTATATCTTGTTAGTCATAGTTCATAATTTATTATTAAACATTCAATAACTTTAAAACCAAACCGTTTTGGACATATACTCATATGAATTTTTATGATCAAAATAACCTCAGGAATCAGCTCTTAAAGTTTGTCGCATATATTAAGAATCACCCTGTATATTATCAGCTGAACGCGTTGTCCTATGCAGTTTCATTATATTCGTAAAAACTAAGTTACATGAGAAAAGGTTATTACGTAAAAACCTCTCATGTAATTTAGAACAGATTAGCACTTTTATTGAGTAACTTGTATCTTCATCGATGTTTCAAAGAAAAGAAATAAAAAATGGAAATTCTCCTCTGAAAACGCTTTTCCCTTTTCCAACAAAACCAACTTGCAAAAGTTATATTATAAATCGCAACACCCGGTGTAAGGATTGATAAATATTGCGCGTCTCTCATACGCATTCGCTTCCTTCGCTTAATATTCGAAACGACATCTAAAGCAACTCACCACATCCAAGATTCATCAAAACAGCCGTCTATTCGAACATCAACATTGGACTTTTATTATTATTATTCTATTAAAAAGTTTCCGGGGAGCAAAACTTCTCCTAAAATATAACCCCGTCATTTCTTCGCTTCTCGGCGGCGCTCGTATTTCTCCGCGAATAAATTAAATATAAATATAACTTCGCCGCAGAACGCATAACGGAAAGGGGGATCGGTCAATTTTCATACTCGAAAAACTTTACAATAAATAAAATATCCGGAACGCCACGGCGCGCCCGCTGCGGTCTTGTAATTTGCATGTTTTTCCCCTACTGGCTCGATCTTATTGGTTTCGTTTCGCAGCCTGACAGGCCTACACTCCGCGCCCGCTCGACCCCCCCCCCCCACAATGCCAGAGGGGTGGCGGGGATCCGACAACTCTTCTTCCACGCCTTGAAATTGCTCGTCTCGGGTCCCCATTTCCGAATCTGACATTCTCATCGCCTCTTCGTATTTATGGAGGATGAGTGAGTGGGAGAGGAGGAGGCACGCGGTGGTAGAGAAACGTAATTTATTTACAAGATTTTCGGATTTAAACTTTTAAATTATCGGGAATATTTCAGAGCTCGCTCTGCTTTGAAGCTATTGATTCTGTTTCGATTCGGCGATTCCTTTCTTCTCTCTCGCCTTCTCTTTCTACATCAACTAACAGGATTTTGAAGATTAATCGTAAAAGCTGCTGAATGTAACAACGATTATTGTGAGACACAATTTTTTTTTCTTATAATTCGAAACATAAATATAAAATTACGCAATCCAATGTAGCAAATTCCAAGAAATCATTATAAAATTAAATTAAATAGAATTCCTATCAGTCCGGCTTTACAAAATAAAAATGGCATGAAATCTCTCATCTGAAATATGCGAAACTGTTAAGCTAATTGATGGAAAGACATCCATTGTAGTGCTGTGTATCTCTTTTCGTTTCTAGCAAAACATATTGCTGTGTACTGACTGAATTAATGAAAATGCAGAATAAATATTAAAAAGGAAAAATTAAATTAGCTAGCTCAACGCATAAAATTTGAAGGGGCGCAAAAGAAACAATTAACCTCAGAGTTACCCTCGCGAATTAAAACTTGAATCCAACCACGAAAAGTAAATTGTGAGTGAATGAAATCAGACTCTCTTAAATACCCAAAATATTGAAAAGGTTTTATTAAAAATAAAAGAACAGAATTTTCAACCCAAAAATGCTAAGTAACAATCAAATTTATTATTTTATAAATGGGTAAAATTACAAAATGGCAGAAAAAAAAAAACCGTGAACTGAAGGTTCTAGCCAAAAATAAAAAACTGCTCTTGATTCTAAATTACTATAGGACAATGCTATTTCCTATACAAAGCAAAAGATTTGGTTGTTTAGGAAGATAATCTAATATCTCTCAATTTCAATCCACGTGGTTTCAATTTAACACAAACTAAATTAAGCGTGGACAAATTCTAGTAAATAACAAAAGAAAAATTTAAATGCAAGCACAAAGCTTCTACTCACCCAAACTGAGGTGATTGATAATTAAAAAACGAATTAGCAAAATAGAAAAACGGAAAAATAAACTCTTTAAAATATAATGAGAGAATTTAAACTGAAAACACATCTTCCTGCACAAAAATAATAAATGATCTTATAATATACACACATTACATGCACATATTAACAATTATTATAAAATGAATTCCTTGATGGACTCAATAAAAGACAATTCATGGGAATTAAATTACAATATCAAAATGAAATACAAAATGGTAGCAATGATTTTACAAAAATATATGTACTCACGGTAACAGTCGACCAAGGAACTGCCTGACAAAATTCTACAGCTGCGTACAACGCAAACGCACAAGTCACCGACAAAATCAAACAGAATCCGCAAAAGCTAGACTAACGAAGACTAGACATTTAAATGAAAGGAATTAATTAAAAAAAACTTAATTACTAAACACTAAATTAAATAAATTATACAATTTACTCTTTAACTAAAATTTATACAAACTAAACATTATTGTGGAAATTTCTCGATACAATGATTCAGCAAAACGGACAAATCATGACAAATTAGGCAACTTAAAATACTCTGTTTTTCACTTAAATGGTTTTGAACCGCTAAACTTCGAGAAAAGGAAACAAAGATACTTATCAAAAGAATGGAATACCTTGGATTTTACTCCAATATAACTTGGAATAAACAGCTTCAGAAAATTAAAACCAGAACAGAAGCAATCCTTATCTTGGTTAGAAGACTTCATAGAAAAACATGAGAATTAAGACGGATTAGATTAGGGTTGGAGTGGCCTACGGACCTGTTTTTTTCTGGAAGATACTCTCCAATTTAAGCTTCTCATCCTTGAAAGCGGCTCCTTTGTGTAGCTACTACCTGTGTCCATGTCCATTCCCAGAAACCTTGTCCTCGCCAGGCCGTTCCATTGGCACAGCATATGAACTGGTGTTTCTTCTTTCTCTTGACAGAATCTACAAGTAGCATCATCTACCAGGCCTATGTTGTACATACGTGTACATGGAAATGAGTGAAGTATGTTGACTTGGAATTATAACCTCATATTTCCTATCTAAGCTGAATTTTTGGACCATGGCATCACAGGGTATCCCCAAAAGGGGTGAGTTAATACGGAATATGATGTATTCAACATACATCATACAAAACGGCAGAGGAAACTAGAATAGGAATATGTGAGCCTGGAACCAAGTACTTCGAAGGCTTGAGGAAATACCTGAGTATCTTCCAAGCGAAAATATACACTATTGAAAGGTGCGTCCAGTTCAATATTGACAAGAATCATCGAAACCAGGAACCCTGAGCTCACATGAAATCACTCCCAAGATGATATGGAAATGCCTAGGGAAATTGAACGAACTTAAAGAATAAAGTAACCCTTCTGTGGATTCCGGGTCACACAGGAGTGGAAGGAAACGAAATAACGGATAATCTTGCAAAAAAAGAGGCTGGAATACCATTTGTAGGGGCTCAACTCTTTTACGGGGGTAAGTAGCAGTGTAATACCGAAGAAATTGAAAAACGAAATGGAGCAACGAAGACCCAATTACTGGAAAAATCTCCATGGTACGAGGCAAGATAAAATTCTTTTGGAAACCTATAACCAGAAGAAGTTTACGGAATCCATCATCCTGTGTAAGAACATTATTTGCATATTAACAGGAATACTTTCAGGCCATTGTAAACTGAAAGGACATCTGAGTAAGCTTGGATCAGCAAATCAGCAATCTGTATATAGAGTTTATGGAGAACAGGATGAAACACTCGTTCATGTCCTCTCAAATTGCGTAGTACTGTGTAACTGTAAGGCGTTACAACTTGAAGCATCTGAAATCGAAGAGGTACTTACCTAACCTGGAGCTTTCGCATGTCCTACAATTTCTGAAAGGAATAAAATTGGAAGGCCAGCTGTAAAACAGCAAGAATAGGGGACACAATAGGTGCCTTAAATCGCTATGTAATATCATCCTCAAACTCATGATCACTTACGTTTGGTGCAAATACAGCAGCAAACTTTAGTAATTGGACTTAGGTTAATTCAGTGATTTGTGTGCTTAGGAATAATAAGAGCAATGTGGAGTACTCCTGCAGCATCAATGAAATGCCTGCTAATCCTTCCTCCTCTCGATTTGGTGATAATAAGGGAAACAATAATATTGCTCGTCACCTGGAAGGCAACCTTTTGCGGATGGCATCACATTATATAATTTCGATATATCTATTTAAAAGAGAGCTTGTAGGTAGGCATCAGGATACTTGTGGAGGAGTAACGGCATGTTAGCAAAAGGCGAAACAGGAGGAAGCTACAGTAAAACTCACGCCCATACAGTGAATCGTAAGTACAATCAGAGGAAGAACACCTCTTTCCTTGTCTTTAGCCTAAAACCTCTTCTTGACCTACCATTTTATTATGGAAAGGGAGGTCTCCATCGTCAACACTTAGCTAATTAATCGCCATATAAATCATCTTAAAAAGACGAACAAGCTGCTAGGAACGGTTGCTTTCGGCAGCATGCTGCAATGAATGCCATCAGGTATGGTATGTATTCGATCAATGATCAATTATTTTTTACCACTTTCTATCCAAACAAGATGAAATGAAAATTTTTGATCACAACCACAGGTACACACCTACTAGTATACGGATTGTGAAGAAGCAGAGCAAGGTGTGGACGCAGAAATATTTTGTCAAATACGATAATCAGAAGATAATACACAACACTAGACAAGATACAACGGTCTTTCAGGTTAAAATCTGTGCTATTCAGATGTGTGTTAGAGAAGTTTTGCATAAGAAACATCAGAGATAAATCAGTAAAAGAAAATTAGTGACGATGCTATAGGTACTAGAAGCACACTACTCGATGCTCGTCTCAGGCAGTCTTTAAATATTTTGAGCACGCCTAATCTGAATACCTGGACACTCACTCCCTCATTGAGATGAAAAAAGCAAATACTTTAGCGAGAAAGGCTATTACAAAGCAAATTTCAAGGACCACGACCTGCCATTAACAGATCAAAGTACTTAAATAGCAAATTAATTTCTGGGCAAACCAGAAAATACTTCATTATTAGAATGGATTTGGTACATCCGAAATAGTAGGAACTTCCTGACTTAACCGTAAAAGTGTCAAAATAATTGCAAATCCAGAAACAAGTTATACAGACTCGCATCCTCTGATGAGATTAAATGCTGACTGTTTTAAAAGCCGAGGACTCAGAGGAGTGCATCTTATTTTCCGCCATTTCTTTGCAACTACGAATATCGGGAGTGTAATTTTTGGAAAGGTTCGCCTTTCCCAGAAAATCTGAAAATATCTCATTTACTAAGAATATGATCTACCTAAGGACTCTGCTGCTTGCAGGATAAACTTTAAGACAACCTTCGCTCTACGATAAATTTTGGTGGCCACAGTGGATGAAGACTTTTACCAGAAATCAAGCAGTGAAAAGTAATTTTTGGTAATTCTCTATTTCCGAGATTTTCAAGGCTAAAGAGTTTAACTTAAAGTTAACGCTAGGAAGCTCTAATATACTCAAAAGATGAGTATTTACTCAGAGTCTTGAATGCCAAAAAGCAATTGTTGATATCCTTAACCGTTTTCGAGATATTTAAGGTTAGATGTTTTGATATTTAAGTCACCACTAGTCTTCTAATATGGATCTTACTTTTGAAAAATTCAGAAGGCAAAGGTGTGGTAAAATTCCACCAACCTCCATTACATTACATTACATTTAGATAACTATATTGGCAATGGCTTTCAATTCTCTGTTTAACTTTATTAAAACAAAGAGGGACATTCAGAATTCGAAGTATAAAACCATTTCCCTTAATTCCAGCGAATTTTTTACCACGCCAGTAGCTAGGAATCAGTTCTCAGTAGCCATACGCTATTATTAAACTCCAACACATTAAAACAATCAGCGATCCATAACCATTTTCAGGAAAAAAGGTAATAAAAACGGGAAATATTCCAACGTCCACATAAATTTTAATTTTTCCCCATTGGGAGCCGTTCACGGTAAGTAATTTTCGGTGGTCGAGCAATAACTGCAGCTATAAAGTTACCTAACGATGAAAAATCGTCCGGATCCGATTAAAATCTTGAATGGAATTCTATCGGAATTGCGTTTAGAGTGGCTGATATTGAACGTATACATTCTAGTACGTAGATTGACCGTAAGTTCGGCGTCGCTGGATTTATTTTTAAAGAAAAGTAAGAAGTAATAGATTGCAACGATTTTCGCCGATTCTAAGGCGATACATTTGATCTTAAATAATTTTGGTTTCAGTATTAAATCCAAGTGAGGAAAATAAATCAATCTAAATGGTTAAATCACCAACCTTTCCGATTTATACGATTTAAAAATCGTCCATAGATTCGCTGTCAAACTCTCAAACACAATAACCCAATGACTCTTAACGACCCTCTTCAGAAGAAAAAAATCACCAAGCATTTTTCAATCTCTTACAGAAGTGGCGAAAGAGAAACTTCTCATCGTGAGAAGTTTTTTTTTCCATCCTCTCCTTTAGTTCACAATGAGGACGATCTGCCCTTCCCTATTAAAACTTTTCGCAAATTAGTTTATACCAAACTCCGGCCGTCTCCTCGCGCAAGAGAATGTTACCTACTCTCGGATCAATCCAGAAATTTGTTGAGCTCTGCCCCCTCTCGTGCCACCGATCTCCGTTATGCCTTGTTTTATATTTTATTAATCCAGACGGAATTACGTAGATTAAAAAGTTCCGCGTGTTGCAGCGAGGGAGTTTATTAAATTTGAAGCTACTAGAAAGCTCTTATGGCGAAAGTTGTTAAAAGCGTCACGTTATATGCTCTCGTATGCGCAAAATGAAAGTGTGTTGGGAAAAAGTGAATTCATGTAATGGAAAGGAGGTTTCTGTATTGCCTGTTTTGAGATGTAGGGTATAATACTATTTTGAAATGACGTGAACATTCTGGCATCAGCTTAGAGTTGCGATATACAGGGTGTCTCATTGAATTAGTACCACCTACTAATAATCAGTATAATAGTTCTAAACTAAGAGGAAAACAGAACCACGTGTGGCCGAACACCATGTCATTTCTGCCTACATCTGACTTGAACCAGAACATTCTAAGTTAATTAAAAATAACAATCATATTAATCTCTGTTACCTGTATTTAGTAAAGTTTACGCAAAAATGTTAAATAATAGATTGAAATCTTTTTTTATATAAAAACAACATTTTATGTATATCACAATTTGGTTTTATTTCTCAGAAATCAACTAAAAATACAATATATAATGTTTTGAATTATATTTATAACAACTTAGACGATGAACAGGTAACTGCCGGCATTTTCTTCGATCTAGCTAAGGCATTTAACGTATTAGATCATAATCTATTATTGAGGAAAATGGAATGCTGTGGCATCCGTGGTGTCGCCCTAGATTTGTTCAAATCATATCTTTCCAACACATATCATGTAACTGCTATAGTTGGAAATATGGACTCTACCAGTAAAGATCATATTTCGAGCCCGTTCAGGATTTTTAGTGGTGTTCCGCAGGGCTCCATACTTGGGCCCACCCTGTTTTTGCTGTTTGTATATGATTTTCCGGCATCCCTAGGTAATTGTGTTACTTCTCTGTATGCGGATACTCTACTTCGGTTTCTGACGTGTGCTCTCAATTAAACGATATAATAGTTAACATATCCACATGGTGTGCAAGTAACCATTTGATACTTAACAGTAAAAAAACTGGGTTAATAAATTTTTCTAAAACCTGTAACAACTACAGTCTCTACGTGAAATTTAACAGCGGATCAATACCTCAAGTCGAGTCCACAAGGTTTTTGAGATTAATAGTAGATAAAAATTTTAAATGGGACGTGCATTATTCGGAACTTCGTAAGAGGCTTAACTCTGCCCTATATGGAATGAATATTTTTAAAAAATGCGTTAACATTATTTCTTTAAAAAGTTTTTATTTCTCTCAGGTAGTCACGTTTGCGTTATGCTGTGATCTTCTGGGGTTCATCTACTCATGTTAACAGCATTTTTGTTTTGCAGAAGCGTGTAATTCGTATGATGCGTGGTGTTCCACACAATAATAATAATAATAATAATAATAATAATAATAATAATAATAATAATAATAATAATAATGCGTTTATTATCCAACAGTAATAATAATTACTTTTTACAGGATTAACAGCGGTACAAAAAAGAAAATTCAAAATTAACATATATGCGTGTGCAACAACAAAGGGAAAAAGAAAAGAATGTAGTATGCTTAACGAGTTGGAACAAAATAATAAACTAGAAACTAAATAACACTGCGTAGGCTTTCACGGCCGGTGTAACTATAACTAACAGCTACTTGCTCAGGATAACTGAACTGAGTTCAGTTAGTATGATAGAAGCTGTCAGTATGAACAGCGAAACGTCGAGCGAAAGTTTTGACACACGGCGAAACCCGCAAGAAGCTGTTAGTTATAGAAACTAAATATATCTAATACATAATACAGTAAGTGAGTGTGCAAAAAGGTAATAAAAAAAAGAGGATAATAAGTATATAATACAAAAATAAAACAGTTAAGAAAAAAAAATTAATGAAATGATTCTAAGTCAAACTTTTGAATTAATAATTTCTTAAGCTTATCACTAGTCACATTGAAAATATCTATATCAAAACAAAAAGTATTAACATTACGACACATTGACAAAATTGGAGAAAACATATAATTATGTGTATTAGCAACTGGTAGGTAAAATGTTGCTGGGGTTCTAGAAGTGATACGTGGCACATTAAAATTCAGTTCTCCCAATAAACATGGATCACTTATTTCACCATGCAGTAATTTACTCAAAAAAAGTATTTGGGCTATTACCCTACGATTTTGCAGAGTATTGAAATGAAATTCCTTACATAGAGCATCATAGCAATAACCGTGGGCAAGGAAAACTCTGTATCTACGATAATACAATGTTTTTAAAAATTTACACTGAACACTTTCTATTAAATCAATGTACTTACAATTAGTATAATACGGGTGCCATACCAGTGAGCAATATTCAAGCTTAGTTCTAATAAAACAATTATAAAAACTGATAAGCGGTTCAATAATATGAAAATTGATAGTACTACGGATTAAAAAGCCCAACAGTTTAAAACATTCCCCTGTAATGTTGTACATATGTTCATTAAAGGTAATTCCCAAATCTTTTACTCTCTGACATCGATCCAGAACTATATGATTAACGTTATAATTGTATTGAAGAATCACGGTATTCCTAGTGAGGACATCGTTTTACATTTGGCATATTCAAATGAAGAAGTTAGACCGACTCCAATCAAATAAAGATTCCAAATCCGCCTGCAGCTGACCGCAATCACTCAGGGATTCAACTGTCCGATAAATTTTCAAATCATCAGCATACAAAAGGTACATTGAAGAAAAGCAAGTAGTTATATCATTGATAAAGGTTAAAAATAGTAAAGGACCAAGAACTGATCCCTGCGGGACTCCAGAGGTACTAGGATAATTGTAAGATTTGACACCACGATACTCAACGTAGTTGTTTCTCCCGGCAAGGTATGATTTTAAAAGCTGAATGATATCTTTTGACAGACCAAAATTACCAAGCTTGCGGACAAACAAAGAATGCTGCACCTGGTCGAAGGCTTTGGAAAAATCAATATAAGCGACGTCAACTTGAGGTCTGGCATCCAGAGATTTGGATACGAAGTCGGTAAAAATACACAAGTTGGTAAGAGTGGACTTGCCTCGTACAAAACCGTGCTGGTAAGGAGTAATACTTGTAGAAATCTGTCTATAAATACGTTTAAACAGTGCAAATTCAAAGATTTTAGATAAATTAGATATGATGGATATCGGTCGATAATTAGCAATGTCGTTCCTATCACCAGACTTAAAAACAGGAGTAATGCGTGAGGATTTTCAGCAACAAGGAAAGGTCTTAAGTTTAATAATGAGATTAAAAATATGTAACAGCGGATGCTGCAACAAGAATCTACAGTCCTTCACCACGAACGAATGCGCTGCATCCGTGCCCATAGTAAGACTAGATTTGAGACAGTTAATAGCCTCTAGAACCTCATCCAGATCACATTCCCTAATATAGGTTGTAGAAAACAGAGGTACATAACTATCTTCGTGCAGGGATCTGTTCCGTGTATTTAAAATTCTAACTTTACCTAGCCTCTGTATATATGAATTAATAATATTTTTGACAGTTAACGATGAAATATTCATCGGTAACAAGGACTTTTATAACAGTATGCAGACTCGATCTTTTAATGACTACTCTGTTCCTAATCACTCTTCTAAATTTTTTGAAAATGGTCCCAGATATAGAGCAATACAAGCCTTTAATGCGTTGCCCACTAACCTTAAAGCCATTTCTCGGGACATCACTAAATTCAAACATAAATTGAATGTATGTAAGTGAGTTTTTTACATTTATTTGTTCCTGTTAAAAGAAAAAATTACCAACATTTTTTAGTGTGTATACATTCAAAATCTTCACGTCATGCAGATAAATAACTTACTCTAAGAAAATGCAATATGCATCGCAAATAATATAAACCAAACACTTGTACTAATTAGATTTCTAACAATATCTGTTGAAATCAACTGTTTCTCCAGCATGTCACGAATTTCCGAAATGTTTCCTAGCAATAAAAAAATTGTATACGCTCGTAATGAGGACGTAGCTGTAACAATATATTTCCCATTAATGCAGACATAATATAAACATGTACACAATAATTCCCCATTCACTCTTGTTGTATCACCTAAAACACGAGTCGAACACAACGACTCCAAAGCATTGTATGGCGAAACGTCATACGTTTCCCATCACCTGAAACAACTCCAATGCTACACGTATTCATAAATACACAGTATCGTGCATAACACATAGCTGGCGTATATATCCGGATTTCAATTGCGACAAAAGCGGTTTGACGCTCATCGTTTCAAATGTCAATGACGTATCGTCTGCCCAACGCAAAATCCTCATACGACCGCATACTATATCGTTGTATTTAATAATCTGATGGGTTCTATATCGATACTGACAGATTTTCAAATAGCATCTATCGGCATACACGTGTAGGGATTATTACCGAGTTTAAATGGATTGAGTCGACACTAGCTGGTTACATTAGCTGTGAATGCAGTTCATCACGGTCGAGAATGAAAGCCTTTGCTGCAGTGATATGCTATTGGGAAATGGGGATGCTTGTTGAAGGTAAATACATAGTCTGTGGGATATTGGATTGGTTGTTTAATATTTGTGTGACGATGTTTTCGAATTAATATTGAAATTTAATTTATGATCAAGGAGATCACTACCTTCTTTTCTTTTCTCCTTATTTTTATTTTGAAATCAGAACCTTTTTGCACCTTTTGGCGCGCTTTTATCAATTTCTGATAGCTAGAAGTGGTCAAAATAGGTTTTTAAAAATTATAAAGTCGCCAACTGTTTTAAGAGCTTAAAGCTGCGTTTCTAAAAGGTCGAGCGGAGGTAAAGGAATAACATAACAATACTGTTTTCATTTAAGTTAATCGCCCACAACACTAATGCAAAGTGATCTTTTCTTATCAAACACACGGCTCAAAGGAATTATAGGACATTATATATATTATATTATAATTTTTAAATTCTTGACTTTTAACATGTTGTATTGTTCATCATGTTTATGTTATTTATCTCCGACGTCATTCTTAACTGTAAGTTCTGTTTGTTACTTAGCTTGGAACATTTACACATTAATTGTTGCACTCTCTTTGTAGTTGATTCTCTGAAGAAGCTATAAAATAAATGCTAAAGCTTAGAATTAAAAAAGATTGAGTATTGATTTAAACTTCGGCGGTAATAAACAGAATTACGGTTTATGCTATATACAATTGCGGAGAAAATCAATTAAAAATTCCAAATTAACAATTTATAACACATAAATTCAACTTAAAGTTAACCCAAATTGATTAAAACGGCCCGTGACAAGGACACCAGTAATATATAAAACGAGGCTGAACTACGAGAACTGAATAATCTGACAGACCGCAATAAAGTGTGGGTGCCAGCAGATTCCGCAATAAAGATGGTGAATTAGCAAGAAAAGTATCATTAACTACATGTAGAGGACCTGTTCTAGGAATGTTTAAAAACACAGCACGAGAGCGAATAAGGAGTTGGATCAAACAGAAATACAAGGAATATTGTAATAATACAACCACGCAAATTAATGGAAAGACCTTTATTAAGATACCATCAAAAAAGCAGATTGAAGAACTATGGCAGCTCAATAGGAATCTTCACACCGTAATAGTGTCGTAACAGGATACTGTACACTGAGAGGATATCTACAGGAAATTGGCATCAACACTGAAAATACCAATTGCAGACTGAAGACAGACAGAATTTTTGTTCAATTTAAATATGAACCCAGAAGATTACACCTACAGAAAATAAAAATGGGAGACTAAATACAAGAAGCTAACAAGCGAAGGCACCCAAGTGGTCATCGCCGATTTTGATAAAATTTGGTAGGAACACAGAATACCGAAAAATATTTGACCCGTATTTTTTTTTAGCGTCCCGTTTTTGGTTTTAGGAGGTAAAAATCTATATCGGTAGGTTCCTGTTCTAGTTCAGCGCTGAACATCTCTTCTATATCATAATCTACTTTGTCGTCTTCCTCAATATCCACTAGTTGTGGCCCAGGAAAGTCGGATTGTGAATCAACATCCAGGGTGGTAGTTTGTTCAGAGTCATAAGCAGGGTCGCTACAGCCACTAACAATGATGTCAAACATTGTTTGGGCGAGTGCTTTTTCAGCTCCATTTTTTGTAGATGCTGGTGTACCCTGGTAATGGTTATTTATTAAACTTGTTAATATTGTCAAAACGTTCAGTATATTTAACGCGAAATATACCATTCCAGATACGTCACAATTATCTTTAACAATAAGTATTTAACTAACTGTAACCGTAAGTAACTGAACAAGACACTTTATGATAACACACTGTGTAACTAGGAAGACGATCACTCTTATATACGTAGAGAAATGTATATTTAAATCACATGCGTATATTGACAAAAAAATGTATTCTCCTGCCAAAGACGTCATCAAGACATATATAAAACGGTAACAAATAAATCGATATTTTAGGGTATACGGTATCATATTACTTTTTTTTTCTAAAATAACATACAATTTCTGGCTTAAATACAATGCGGCAATATATTCTATTCTAAAAATATAAAGAGAAATTCTCTACGGTAGGCGTATATAAAAATAACGACATCTTCCCTAAAACGGACATTTAGAAAAAAATCCAAAAACATTTTACTTTTATTTTTTCATGTAGTTTACAGATAAATAGGAAAAACATAAATTCATAATATACAAGGGCGGCGGGAAGAAAAAAAATCACATTTTTTGAACCACCTAACGATAAGTGGCGCGTGCGCCACTGTTCTTTTTCCACCTGAAATGTAGGGTTACTAACAAGGAACAATCTCGTCTTTATCCGAACTCGATATCTCTTCTCGTTTCCGAAATATTGAGAAAAATGTATTTTTGGGGATAACTTTGAGCCCCCATTACACCCCCTAAAACCAAAAACGGAACGCTAAAAAAAAATACGAGTCAAATATTTTTCGGTATTCTATGTCCCTACCAAATTTTTATCAAAATCGGCGATGACCACTTGGGTGCCTTTGCTTGTAAGAGGTTGTGGTGTGTTTGGAGACTCCATATCACTTGGCTTCTATAACAACGAAAAGAAAGGTGAGCTCAGTTCCTCCAGAAATTCTGGAAGAAGTTTTAGCAATTCCAAGAAAGTTTTTTCCAATTTTTTTTTTAAACAAACTAACAAAAAATGTAATAATAAAATTCAATACTTTTTTTCGGAGCCTCTATTGGTATTGTATTGGGTTATTTGCTATGTTTGTAAAACTCGTAACAGTTCAAGATAGCTTTTGAATATAAATTTCAGCTGAATATTTTCCGTAATTAAAAGCGATCAAATAGTGTTCATTCCATTCTGATTTATTGTTATCTGTAATAGCTACCTGCTTTGATCGAAACTGGCCACCTTCAGGGTCTCTACAAGTTAGTGAAAAAGAGAAATTTCTCATTTTGAACAATATAACTATCACTACAAATTTAGTAATATAATACTTATTTTCTAAACCTTATATAACAATATATTTATTTCATTAAACAGACAGCGTTACACACAGAAATTATATACATATTACACAATATAACAAATATAGTTTCCCACGCTGCTGGTTACCATTCCTCATCCTCGCCACGGGAGCTACTATCTCGGGCTAATGGTGTTGAGGGCCTCTAACATTTTGGATATTGCGGTCGAGTTTATGGGGTCAACTTTGACATTTTTCTTCAGCAATTATTTTAGTTTCATTTTGAATTTGTTGTACGGATATTCTCTTATGTATTTGGGTATGTTGTTGTACATGTCTATTGCTGTTGTTGTTAGTGTCTGACTATACTTATGGTAGCTATATTTTTCACTTCTCAAGTGCGATATTCTACAAGTTCTGTAATTGTGTATTTCTCTATTGGTTTGTAATTTTAAACTAATTTTGATCTCATTATTTCTTATTTTGTGTAAAAATAATATTATTTAAGTTTATTATTTCTTGTATGTTTAATTCCCTTGTCTTTTCATAAATAGACGTTGTTGGCATTCTATAGTGTAATTTGTAGATTATTTTTAGCACTTTATTTTGCTGTCTTTGTATCTTAGATAGGTTCTTTTTTGACGTATTTCCCCAAATGCTTATTAGATAACTATTTATGGCGGTAAATAGAGCATGATATAGTGTTTTTTTTTTATAAGCGAACGGTATTATGTGCTTAATTTTATTCAAAGCTGCAATAGTTTTCGTATTTTGTTCAATCAATTTCTGTATATGTTTATCCCATATCATAGTGTTTTGTAGTTGTAATCCTAAGTATGTTGTTTCAGTCACCTCTTTTAGTTTCTGATTATTTATTTATATATTTACTTGCTTCTTGTCTTTTTTATTGCTATATATCATATACACAGTTTTTGTTTCATTGATGGTAAGTAAATTATTGAAACACCATTCTCCTAAAATGTTAATATCTTTTTTGATCTTAGTTTCTATATTTTTGGTACCGTGTCCAGAATAAAGTATGCAGGTGTCATCTGCGTATGCGTATAGCTTTCCGTGGAAAGGTTGTTCAAAAAGATCGTTCACGTAAAGTGTATAGAGGACTGGTGGAAGATTTCCTGCTTGTGATAATCCAAAATCGGCAGACATCGAATCACTCACGCAGTTGTTTACTTTTGTCATTTGTTGTCTGCTGAAAATATAAGACTTTATAATGTTCAATTATCTTTCCTTTAAAACCGTAATGCTGGAGTTTTTCTAATAATTTTTTTTTTGACACAGTATCAAAAGCCCTATTCATATCTATAACCACAACTATTACTGTTTTTTATGATCTAGTTCTTTTTGGATACTGCTTGTTAGGTTGTACGCCGCAGATATTGTACTTGATTTTGGTTGAAATGCGTGTTGACTGTAATTTAATATGTCATTTTCTTTTACGTGTTTCATTATTTGTTGGTGAATTATTTTTTCTAGTATATTATTTATTGTCGATAGCAAAGAGATGGACCTATAATTTTCTGGGTTACTGTCGTTCTTTTTATGTATGGGTATTATTATTGTTTTCTTTAAGTAATCTGGGTAAGTACCTTCGTGCAGTGTTTTATTAATCAGTATGCTTAAGATGGGTGCAAGTTTTTTCACATTTTGTTTTATTATACCGTTCGTGATTTTATCAAAACCTGGTGCTTTGTTATTTTTCAAAGTTTTTTTTATTTTTATGATTTCTTCTTCTGTGGTGTCTTGAAACGTGATAGGTGGTATTTTCTTTCTTGTAATGGTGTTTCGGGGTACTTTGTTGTGATTTCCTAGTATATACAATTATACATTTCATCAAACGTTTTTCACAGATATTTTATTGATTGCAATTGCTTCTAACTGGTAGAGAGCCTGAAGATGGCCAGTTTCGGCCGAAGAATGTAAATTTATATATAATAATAAATCAGAATGGAATGAATACTATTTGATTGCATTTGATTTTATTTAAGCATTCATAACATTAATACAATCGAAACTTATTAGAATATATTTATTTTCCGATTCTATTTAATATTAAAACACTATAAAAAAATTCTTATGGCGAAAAGTTTCTTGATGACAGACTTCTGTCATTTAATCCATTCAAAAGCATTTTTTAATTAATTGATTGATAAAACTTATCCAAAGATTACATGATCCCCAACAGATTTATTCAATATCAGCGACCTATCAGCGCCCGCTCTTCACTCGCAACGCTACAGAGCAGGTCGAAATTTAATATAACGAACCCATCAGGTTGTATCGCCTTTGAGCCGTTAGCGAAGCGAATAATACTCGTTATTAAATATTGTTTTAAGTGATTTATGCGTTTTAATTACCGCGAACGCGCCGTTGCGGTAGTTAGGCCTGAAAAAGAGCCGACAAGACGCTACCATAGCGGCAACAGTCGGGGGTTGTATCGGTTTACCATCTGAGACACCGTTCTCCACTCTCGCGGGCCACTTTGCAATTTAAATTTCGGCCGCCTGATGGCGGCTATTGATTTTCATTTTGATGTTGTTCCGTATTACGTAACGGCAGTAATGAGGTAAGGGGGTCTTCTATTTGCTTTGTGACGTCGAAGCCGTATTTGGGTGAGAGTGTATAATTCACGTTCTTGTTTATTTTGTGCCCGTTTGATATATGGCTACTTGCAAATTCACAAAAACAAGAATTGCAATCTCTCATTTCTGAAGGAGTTTGAGTTAATTTACATTTGTAGGCCACAGTTCCGAATGAGGACCACTGTTTTGGCGATTTATATGTACATTAACGGAAAGAGCATGTTTTGTATGTATGTAGATAGAAGGGTGATGTTCACTGCGACCTAAAAGATCTATTGTATCCCCTATTCTTGCTGCTTTACAGCTGGCCTTCCAATCCTATTCCTTTCAGAAAGTGTAGGATGTCAGAGGGCCCCAGTCTAAGTAAGTCTCCTTCTTCGACTTCACATGCTCCCAGGTGCAACGCCCTCGAGTTACACAGTGCTACACGGTTTGAGAGGAGATGGATGGGTGTTTCATCCTGTTCCCCACAAAATCTACATTCAGGTTTTCCATTCCATCGCTAATCCAAGCTTACTCAGGTGTCCTTTCAGTTTACATTGGCCTGTTAATATGCGAACGTTGTTCTTACTCAGGTTGATGCATTCTGTAAACCTCTTCTGGTTATAAGTTTCCAGAAGAATTTTACTTTGCCTTATTCACTGGAGATTCTCCCAGTAACTGGATTTTCTCTGCTCCATTTCTGTTTTTAGTTTCTTCAGTATTGTACTGCTACTTAACCCGCAAAAGGGTTCAGGCCCTACAAAAGGCATTCCAGCCCCTTTTTTTGCAAGGTTATCCGTTATTTCGTTTCCTTCCACTCCTGTGTGACCCAGAACCCACAGGAGGGTTACTTTATTTCTTTTGCCTAGCTCATTTAATTTCCCTAGGCATTCCCAGACCATCTTGGAACTGATTTCATATGAACTCAGCGCCTTGATGGCTGCTTGACTATCAAACATGATGATAATCTCCTGCTTCCGATAATTTCTATCTATATTGAACTGGACACATCTTTCAATAGCGTGTATCTCCGCCTGAAATATATTTGGATATTTTCCCAAGCTTTCGAAATATGCGGTTCTAGACCCATATATTCCTATTCCAGTTCCCTCTGCCATTTTGGAGCCATCAGTATACCATTTGATGGCATTTCTGTTCAAATTCAAGATGGTGTTATGATCCCACTCGCTCCTGTTACTCAGCTTTATGATGAATTCCTTCACAAAGTTGAATTTTTTTTAACATATCATCCCGAGGCATATCCCGGGTTTGATCACCGTCAGGAGATTGAGGCCTATGCCTAATCATTCCTTTCTTGACCAATCTGAGTGTGGTTCTTTTTGCCGCGCCCTCTACTACAATATAGAGGGGGGTTAAGATCCAATACTACTTCGATAGCTACTGTTGGGCAGGTTCTCGTAGCTCCCGTTATGCATACACATGGTGATCTTTGCACTTTCGAGAGGTTAATTCTCGCGGTGGCCAGATTAGTTCTTTTGCTTCATGCTACTGATGCATAAGTGATGATCGGTCTCACTATCGCTGTATACATTCAAAGCAGTATTTTTGGATTGCATCCCCAATTTTTCCTTGCAAAGTTTCTGCACACCATCAGAGCTCTTTTGGCCTTGTTGGTTATTTCAAGTTCATGTTTGTTCCATAGAAGTTTATTGTCTAGGGTAAGGCCTAGGTATTTAACCTCCGTTCTCCAATCAATATTTTGCCCATACAGTTTTATGGTTTTAAGATTGGATTTTCTTTTCCTGGTAAATACTACTAGGGTTGTCTTAGTGGGGTTGAGAGCATATTTTACTGAGTCTAAAACATTTACTAATTTTTTGAACAAATGAAAACGAACTACTTAAAACTGTCTTCAGAAAGTGCTATTTCGAAGTTAGGTGCGAAACGTTTTTGATGGATCTAACGTGTGGTAGTAGTGGTGTGAAAGAAAAAGTTACTAAAATTTAGACAAAACAGGTGCAAAATTCAAACGAACTAGATTGAATTGCAAGTGTAATTGTCTGTTTTTTTTTCTTCCCCATGGGCGGGTGTAATTCCGAAGAAGGCAACCCAGCCGGAAAGGCCTATTGGATCCCCATGTCAATTTTAGCCTTCTCACAATCAGTCAGTTTGCACCTTACCAAAAAAGTTTACTATCTGGCTGAGAGTAGACTTATCGACTCTGGGTCGTGTTACCTAATTTACCGGCACCGAAAGCAATAGTAGAGTCCCGAGAAAAATCGCGAGGCAAGAATTTCAAAGAGTAGAAAAGGTGATGCACCTCCGCTTTACCAATCTTCAAATAAAAGGGATAATATTCGGCAATCATGCAGGGTGCCAGCCGGCTCGTCGGCGAGGGAGTGGGTTGATAGTCGCACAGACCCAAAGAATTCAGATGGATAAAATTTTGGCGCCACCTGCTTAGGTTTACTTACCCTGTCATGCCCCCCAAGATAAGCAGGAATCCACGTTGAAAAATGAAAATCGAGGGGTAAAGCCCATACAAAAAAAAAATGAAAGCATAAGATTACTGACAGGACAATTAAAATTTTATTGTTAGATTCAACATACAATTCAAAAAGAAAATATATGGTACTCAGTATTATTATACGGTAACGGCGAGTATATATAGACAGTAAATATTGCGATAATAACAGGCAGTCCTACGGTAGGACGCGAGCACCGAACGGTTTGGCCAACGCAATTAGTTCACATTGATTTACACAAATAATTCTTACGATATAAGTTAATTGAAATACAAGGAAACGTTGTTACAATTACAGAAAAACAAAAATAAAACTAAATATTTGAATCGATTACATTAATGGTAAATAACTCACCCTGTACATGACAAGCCGATATTCAATCGGTTGGTGTTTAAGCAATTATACTGAATTTGATAAGTAAATGAAAAGGTAAGTAAATAATTGTACTGAATTTGAAATGGTCTGCTGAGTTAGTAACAAGTAGCACCCCCCGATTCAGGATACAGCATGTGAAATTTACATGATCGTGAAAGAAAACACAAAAAAATAAATGATCGGGGATGGTTTTCTATTACTAAATTTTATACGCGAGAGAGATTACTAAACAAAAAGCGTGCAACAACACCATCAGCTGTTAACGGGGCGTGGCGATCCTCTCCTATACGGACAGTCAAGGCGAAGCCTCCGGGACTGACTCGGCAGCAGCCAAAACAGGTGGCCCAGTGTGAATTCCGAAGGACTTAAGAAGTCACAAAAATTCTCAGCCGCACGTGGGTAATTCAAAACCTTACACAAGACGAAGGGATGATTCCAGAGTTAAGAATAAGGGGAATCACAAAACCTCATTAATTAACGATAATAATCGTTAATATATACGCTGTATCCTCCAGAGAAGCTGAAAATGGGCGAGATCTTCTTCGGCTTTACGGACAGTGGTTCTGTCTGTTTAATGTAGTTGAAGAACCTAGTGTGGTCTTCCACTTTGCCGGAGAAATCCTTGCATCCACTAAATTTTGCTCTGTAAGTCCCTGGGGTTGCTTCAGACCACAACACCAACTGGAACGGGGGAAGCCCATGAGTGGTCTTCGTCGAGGACACGGTTCCCGTGATGCCCAAACAGCCAATCTTTTGGACTTTAGCCTAGACTTGCTTTATGCCACCAGACTAGTGAGGCGTAACTTAAAATACTGCTCATGGCATGTAGCAAAAAGAGTTCGAGTGGTTTACACATTTCCTTGGAATTTTTACAGGTGATGTTCGCGTTTTCACTACAATAGCTTGAACGTACCACAAGGCAACACTCTTTAAAGCGTTAACAACTTCAGCGTGTATGTTCATTTGCCGAGCTCTAGCCTAGCCCTGTCGCCGATGCTGTTCTCGATGTTTATTAATGACATAAAAGATCATAAAGATTATAAAATGGTGATATATGCAGATGATACCACTGTATTGGTAAACGATGACGTTAATAATATACAAGCAGTTCCAACAAGCTGTGTCTAAACGCGACTAAAACAAAATATGTAGCATTTAATCGAACGACTTGTGTTATGCCTCAGTTGGCCCCCACTATTGGCAAGGAAATCATTGGTTCAGTTAATTCCATTAAAACTTTAGGTATACATTTTTCATCGGACCTAAAATGGCATGTTTACATTAATGATTTGAATTCCAAAATTTCGTCATCAATATATAAACTTCGTCATTTAAAACAGATCATACATTTAAATGTATTAAGAATAGTTTATCTAGCTGATATTAAGTCGCGTTTAAGATACGGTTTGTTGGTATGGGGGCTCTAGTCCCGCCATAATCAAAATTTTATTCTCTCAAAAAAGTGCTATCCGAGCCATGGTGGTTTCTCAGAGAACGTTGTTACGTGTTGAAAACACCTTTTCTTATTTAATCTCTTTTTAAGAACGTTACAAATTATCTTCTTCCACCTGCCTCTTCTTCCACTTCATCCTCCCCGAGGTGTTTGGTGGCAATCAACCGTTTGCGCATTGTTTTTTATATGTAAGTTAATTTTAAGATTTATTTCTTTTGTATTTGTAGTAACGAACTACCATTGGATTCGGAATAATTTAACGTAACTCTTGATATTTTAATTTTTTTTTTCTTTCATTGTTGAGTAACCGTAACTTTTAATAATTTTTTTAATTTTTTTTTCTTTCCTCTTTTCACATTAAAACAATGGTAGGTCGTGTTCAATTGCATGCTCGATCGAGTAGGTAGATTTTTCTTGTTTCTTTGTAATACAAAATTTTTGACAATAACACGTCACTCCCAAAAATGTTTCGTGTATTTACACTTTGTAATCGTTTAGTGTTTGGCTTCACCTAATCAACTGTTAATATAACTGTTTAAATAGTTTTTCTGAGTTTTATTTAATTCAATTTTATCGTCCTTGGCGCATTAGTTTTTTTTTTTTATTTAATTAACTTTTTCATTTAATTTAATTATTTAATATATTAAAATCAATATTCGGCAAGTACCAATCCCTTGTTTCCCCTACTGGAAAATAGCCATTCTGGGCTGTGGCTAAAGTACCGAGCGACAGCGTCGGGCCAAGGAAGGCAACAATAGAGTCAACCCAGTGGCGCTCAATCCGACACCTCTCCGGCGCCTGACTGGCCGAAACGACCCTTACAGTCGCAACGTGGGAAATAAATTATAAACGTTGTTTTATTTATCCCTCTTCCCCATCCTGTGGTACTTTGCAATCATTCATTTTATTTAATATCTATAATCTTTTATAAACAATATTTATTTTTTTTATTATTCAATCTGGTCTCATGCTCTGGAAAATTGCTACCGTCTAATACGCCCTGAGAATTCGCTGGTAGCAACGTCATGCAGGCTTCTTTTCATAGATCTCCACCTACTTACTGTGGTATCTCTGTATATACTAGAAATATTTTTGTACATTCATAAAAATAAACAAAAATTTCTGCGGGACAATAATGCTGTGCATGCTTATGTCATGCGTAATGTAGATATACACTTACCCATTCATAGACTAACATCTAATAGATTGCATGGGGATTAAAGTTTATAATAAACTCCTTTGCGCAAAGCGCAATTTAACTCTTTATACATTTAAGATTGAAGAAGAAAGATATTTGATAAGTACACCATACTATAGCCTGGAAGAGTACTTTAATAATACATTAAATATACAATAGTCATTTAGTTAGCTTTAAGTTATAATTATTTTCTCATTTTTGACTTTATTCCATAAGTTTTGTAAACTTCTTTCTGGGAAATAAAGGATTATTATTATTATTACAACTGAAATAACAAGAGATGCTATCTAGGAATGGAAAATGCAGGTCTTAACACGTCAAGACATGTTCAAACATTAACCATTGCATGCTGATTGAGCAGTTCCGAGCTCTAGCCGAGAATTGAAATAACGTCAAGAAATGTTCTCTTATACTCTATATATCCATGCATGCATATTTTAGGTGGATAAGTGAATATCATGTAACATAAAATCTAAGGATGATGGAGAAATTCTGAAAACATAGTTGACTTCAGCATGCAAAAGTATATGGGAATCAGGGATTTTTGTGCTTGTTAACCAGTATTATTTTTGTTTCAGCTAAATAGCAGGGAGATTAATTGTTGGAACGAGTATAACATCTCAGCACAAATGCATCTAACTTCTTTATTTATTTACGCGTAATTACGAACGTCTAATATCAGCAGCAATAAACACATTCCAATTACAGAGATCAAACGGGAAACAAGACGAAATTTCCGAGAAAATTATTTTCAACTTAACGCAGATAAAACCCTCCTCTGAGATCGTAAATTCCCCCGGGCATCGTACCGGAAAGATAACAGTCCTCTTTCGCCCATTTTGACTCGCAAATATACCTCCGCCCGGCCGAAGGACGGAGGGTGGTACGGGCGAACGGTCCCCGTTGGAACGCAACTTATTGCTTTCACTTCTCATTAACATGTCAATAGTAGTAAAACAACGATTAGGACTCCGGCTCCGGATGTGTGCTGCCGTCGGATCGGCCGGGAAGAAACACCGGTCTCCGGCTTCGACAGCATAAATAACTATTAAAGCGTCCCGGAGCGAGCAGATGGCTCCGGAGCGGACTGAAAACTCCGATGCGGTACAAATCATCGAGCCGAAACGGGCCGAATCGATCCGGACTCACTCGATACTTTATTAAGGAACTTTCCGGGCGCCATTAAGCAATTTATGTGGTGGACAAGTGGTGTTGAAACTTAGGAGTTGAACTGACGAGGTCGATGCGGCCGTTTGTTGGTCTTGCACGAGGAGTTCAAGCTGTCGTTGGTAACGGGCGTGTCCGCCTATGCGACGGAATTAAGTAATGCGGCAAAGTTGTGGAGATTTTTATAACTCCTCCCAGCCAAAATGGCTATTGAAATATACACTAAAAAAGGAAAACATAGCAACGAATGTAGTCGGATAAGTTAGTAAAATTGGCCTTTGCATTTCGCCATTTTTTTCTAATATACCATGCTTTCGAATACTTTTCTGATTAGTGTAGGCCACACTTTCTTTTTAATCGCTGGTCATAGCGTGTGCAAACACTAATTACTTTGATAGTTTCTATATCACCAAAATATGACCACCACCAAGATATTTATTATAAGTTAAAAGGATAATACGTAGTACAAAAGGCGATACTCAAGATTTCGTCCATTGTTTTGAAGGTTGTTACGATTTTTTTGCTTCGCCGACCTCGCATTTGTTCGTGTCGACCTCATCTACTTCTCTGCTAGCTCTTTTCGACGACTTTGTAACACCATTTCCTTCTTCTACCTTCAGAGATGCTCCTACGTCTTGTAATTTCACAACGTGAACATTATCGTTTAATTTTTGGCTTTCAAATTGTGTATCTTTCCCCTATTAGAGCGCCTTGCCGGTAGTTTTTGAGTTTCCTGAATGTGTGTCGAACGCATAGCTAGAATTTGTAATCTTTTAATTTTTCCTTTACTTACAGATAGATTCTTATACTTAAAACGGTCTCAGATTTTCGTTTAAATTCCTTCAATTCCTGTGTTAAGGTAGTTTGCTGTTGACATTTCTTCTTGAAGGTTAGATCTGTTTGTTTTGGACAAAGTAACGTTCTCATGTCGGTATTATCGGTTCCACGCATCGATTCGTTCGATTGATCGTTGTTTCATTTAGATCCGTTTATCTGTGTTTACATCTTTTCGACGCTAGAGGGCACCTCCCTCTCTTCATTCTTGTTTTAATTATCTGTCTTCTAATTGGTTGCGTGGCGTTATCATTCTTCCGTTTCCTGTTCCTTCTTGGTTGTTATTAGACGCGCTCTCACGAGTAAATCTTCCTATCTTTGGAAATTTTGGATATTTTCACACATCTGTGGATTTTATTGGAAGGTTGCTTGAAAAAAATCATTGGCCGTATCTTCGCTTGTGTTTGAAGTGGAAATTTCGTGATTATTACGGCGGATGAGCCTAATATTTTGGGATATAATTTGAGAACCACGCGTCTCCAACGCCATTTCTGTTACTTGTTTCTTCTCTTCGTTGAAAAAAAAAAACCTCGTTATTTAACGGTAAGCAAATCTTGTCACTTCTATTATTTTCACTAATTATGGGGTTTCTGTTGTTTTTAGAGGTCCTTTTATTAATCTGTTTCGGTTGTTGCCGATGTCAGTCCTAGAGGCTACGATCTGTCTGTCCGTATAGGAGAGGATCTCTACGCCCCGCTAACAGCTGATCGAGGGCAAAGCTAAGTTGCACGTTCCTTTTTTGTAATCTCTTTTGCGTATAAAATTTTAAGAATAGAAAACCAAACCCGATCATTTATCTTTTTCTGCGTTTTCGATCAGGAAGCTGTAAATTTCACATGTTATATCTTGGATCGGAGGGTGCTACTAGTTACTAACTCAGTCGAACATTACGAAATCATGTAATTCATTCAATTAATATTTAATTATCTTTTCATTTACTTGTCTTTTCATTTATTTATTAAATTCAATATAAACGTTTAAAGAGCAACCGATTGAATATCAGCTTTTCATATACAGGGTGATGTATTCACCATCGATATAGTTAATTAAAATATTTAGCTTTATTTTAGTTTTTTTTTTATAAATTTATGTGAACTGATTGCGTTGGCCAAAGCGTTCGGTGTTCGCGTCCTACCGTAGGACTGTTTGTTATTATCACAATATTTAATATATATAATGTTATGGAGCGATTATTTAATATTCTACTATTGTTTAAAAAAGGGAATGTCACTATTTTACTTAATTATATTTTAAAACTTATTAGATATAATAAAAAAAGGATATAATATGTAGCAGCAGACAGCTAGACGATGTCCAGGTGATGTAGGTAATCTCTGCATTTGGCAGGTCCTTCAAGGCATTTTCCTTTAGAATTTTCCCTTCAGGAAGCGAGATGATCAGCAGTGATACACCTACACATCGAAAATGAATATTAGAATTTGAATAGTATATTATTACAATAGCTACTGACAGATCAAATTTGGGATCCACCTTTAATTCATGTGAACAGTTGTAATTTCTTTTACAGAGTATTTATTTCTGTAAATTTTTGTTTAATAATGTTTTTATATGCACTGGCAGATCAATTGCTTTGATATGTCAACAGACAGACATGGGAATTGCTGGAAATTGAGTTCTGTAACAATTCTATGTGTATAAATGGTTGCCTACCTTTTAGGTGCAATAATGATTTTTAGATTGTTAATTTTTATATAGTAATAAGCGTTTAAAAATTTCAAATGTATTTTTCTCATAATTCAGAGACTCATACCTTTGTTATATAAAAAGTGTAAGGTGATTCCAGATTTTGTAATTTTATTTATTTTCACATCGTTGAAGATCTGACAATCCTGTCGATCACATGGCCATTCTCTTATGTAAAACAAATGGAGGTTCCTCATTTTTGGTTATATTAACGGATTCTCACAAAAGACAGTTGGACTCCTTGCTTGGAGACAATCGCTTGCAAGTCAGTTAAAACATTTTCAATTCGAACCATTCAATAACCGAACCTTGTTCGAGGCAGACAGATTTCCGTTTGTTCTCGTAAAAAATTTAACGGCTATTTCGATAAAATCCAATTTTATCCCAAATTACAACCTAAAAATAATGGTTAATTGTTAAACAAAGTTTTTCACATAAATTTTATTCCAAATTACACACGATTTTTGGGTAATTTTTCTTCAACGACGATTTTTCCGAGTAATGTTCCTGTCCTGAGCGACCCATCCTCTCTGACCTGATGTATCTACGAGGTACGAGGGCCCATATCCGACCTGAACAGTCCTGACCACCGATGATCGCAGAATTCGGCTCTGTAAAAAGGTACTCCTCGTCAAATCTACCTAAAAAATAAACGTATTATTTCAATTATAATCTAAATTGAATTATACTTATAAGAAATTTTATTTTAATCCGTTCTGCAAAATTTGAGGTTAGAAAATCGTTTGTAACATAGCTAAGCGGTCTCCAGTTACTTTGGGGAAATTTGTGTAATTAGGTTTATATGTATTTGTTATGTTTTTACGTTACGAACCAATATCCAGTGATTTACCATCAAGGTTGGCTACTCTGTTTCACACGGTTTTTTCAAATCTAATATAACTCCATTTGAACGGTCAGAAAACGCGGGTTTTTTAAAATTTATTTCAAACGTATTTAAGTAAGAAACTATGAATTTGAATTGCAAAAGGTGGAATTACTTAATGAAACTTTAGTTTATTAATTAAACGGACCCATGGACTTACCTGAGATTATTATCCATAGATTTATGTCTGATATTAAACAAATTCACATTTAGTAATTTCTTTTAGTAAATAAAATCACTTTTATTCGCACTTAAATGTTTCATTTACACATAAGGGATTGAATACGATTAAGGCACGACATAATCATGCGTATAAGACATCATTTAAACTGGTCTTAAACATTGAATTTGAGGGAGAGGACAATTGACAACATCATCCTACCACATCTCCATGCGTACTGAGTTAAAATATAAGAGAGTTAACGAGCCATTCAATATTTTTTTTTATGTCACCGCCCCTCGATCGGAAATTTCTCGCCTTGCATGCCATCTGGCTGGTGAGACAGAACACCCTTAAATCAAAATTATAAAAAATAGATGACACTGGTATATATAAAAACTTGATTTTTTTTCTAATTCAATTAATGTATTTCTTGTAAAATTTATTTTTTTAATCCGGGCTGTATGCTACTGTGTAGCGTAACAATAAATACTCGCCGATACCGCTTATCGGTTATATCGGCACAGAAATCTATACGTCTAACATTATGAAGCTCTTCGATTGTGTGATATCTGGTCTTAAAAGACGATATTCTTTAAATATGAGGAAATAAATCTAAAATTGTCAAGTCCGGAGATATTGCAGGAAAAGTAATAATTCTTGTACTTATAGAAAATTGTATGTTGAACGCCATGAATGTGGTACGATAATAAATAATAAAATGAAGGAAAACGTCCTTACATTCACCAAAGTTTTTTAAAATATATTTTAAGGCGACATGTTTCGGCCCACAAATACCATCTTCAGGTCTTCTACAAGTCAAAAAATAAAATACATTGAAATAGAATGCAGTGATAACATACAGTTATACTATTATATAACAGTTTTTAAAATCTTGAAAGTTATAGTTAAAGGTTAAACTTGAGTAATATAGTATACATTAAAATAAGTTATTTTTTCTTCACAGGTGTAAATTACATTACAGCGGAAAGAATTTATAATAAAAAATTAAGAATGAATTATTTTGCATTGTAGTGTACTTACGTTGTAGTATAAAAAAACAAGAAAGGTTAGGTATTAGATTAAAAAAATAGAGTGAGGTGGGAGTTTTAGTGTTTGTTTGATAACCACCCGTTTATACTGGATCGCTGGTTAAAAACTTCTACTTTAACTTCAGTCTCTGATGTAGGAGCACCACTAAGCAATAATACTGGAATTTGTAATGAGAAAAAAGGGAAGAAAAGAAAATATGACAGCTGCTACTTCAAAACGGATTTTTATTTTACCGGGGATGAGTCAAAGCCTAAACCGCTTTATGTAATTTGTAGTGAAGTTCTGGCTAACATCAGTTTAAAGCCATCACTCTTCTTCGCAGACACATTGAAACAAAACATCCGACGTATTGCGATAAACCTATTGAATATTTAAAACGTAAATTAGCAGATAATAAAAAATGCAGCGTTTCTTCTTTTCTGTTGGCATAATTTTGAGTAAGTTACTGAATTGCAAGATCTGGACAAGCACACACGGTGGCAGAAGATTTGATCGGACCGTGTGCGCAAGACATTAATAAGTGCATGCTTGGAGAAAATGCGGCAAAGAAAATTGATCTGGTTCCTTTATCAAACAATACCGTATCGCGGAGAATCAATGATTTGGCAAATCATGTGGAAATCGAAGTTCAAGCATTTTTCCTTAACCATCCATTTCATTTATCTTCTTGTACATCAGATATTCTATGGCCACAGAAACTCGCATATTTAGCTGACATTTTTTCTAATCTAATGATTTAAATCTGTCTTTACAAGGCTCTAGTATTAGCATTTTCAGTGTGCATGATAGAATAGAAGTCATGCTCAAGAAATTCAACTTCTGGATTCAATGTTTGGAGGTGAATGAATACACATGTTTTGAGTCTCTCAGCAACATCTTATCAGAAAATAAATCCAGCTGAATGAAAATATAAAAAGGGATATTATCGAACATCCCAAACAGCTCCAATTAACTTTTAATGATTGTTTTCCTAATAGATCTGAATTATCTCAATCCAACAACTGGATACGTAATCCCCTCCAAGGGAATATAATATAAGTTCATATACATCTCTAACTTTAATGGAAAAAGAAAAGCTTATAGATATTTCTTGTGACAGGTCTCTAAAAGCCGTTTTTAAAGATTACTCTTTAACTGGTTTTTGGCTCAGTGTAAGAAATGAATATCTAGTTTTGTCAAAAAAAGCCGTTAAAGTTTTATTACCTTTTTGTACAACATATATGTGTGAGAAAGGATTTTCAACACACACTTACCAAAAAATAAATACAGAAATAGGTTAAATGCAGAACCTGACCTAAGACTTAAACTTTCGGATATCATGCAAAACTTTGAATACTTTTGTTCCATCAAACAGCCTCATATATCCCAGTGAGAGTTTTCTCATCCAAAAGCTATGAAAATAATAGCTACGAACCAGTTTTATTCGTTAAATATTTTACATCATACTTAATTGATTCAATGTAAACTTTTAACAACAATCCATTTTATTGATTTGTTTAGACCTACGCCATCATACCTACTATGCACAGGGTTCGCCAATTTTTGCCGGTTTTAGAAGGAGTTCACAACGAAAAAAAAAGGTTGGGAAACGCTGTACTAAAGGGTAGAAATGTTTAATCGTATGGTATTTGACCATGTTTTTACATTTAAAATTTGCCTATTTTGAAAAGCAGATATAAAACCGACAACGCCTTCTTGAACACTTCTGCCCGAGCGGTGCCATTTAATTATTTTTCTTTGTTTCCTTACAGATGCAAATTACATTGCAGCGGAAAGAGTTTATACTAAAGATTTAAGAAGGAAAAACAAATTGAAGTAACAAGAAAGATTATAAATTTTGTAAATGGAAATGAATAAGTAAAAGATCCAGGTGAGAAGAAATAACTGATAGCAGCGCAGACCTACAATCATCAATGCAAGCTGCCGCTTGTAGTTTATTTGGAAAGACTGCGTGAGACTGGTTTCCGATCCTCACTGCAATATATTTGGCAATTGCGTGTGTTTTATGCATCGGTTTAGTTGCTATTTAGGAATATTCATGGGCCGTGAAAAAAAATCAAAGAAAAAAAATTAACGTCTCTTTTATCGTTCGTAAAATCATTATCGTGTAATAACATTGGTAGCTTGTAGCGATTGAAATCTGAGAACGTAAACTTTAACAAAAGCTACAACACAACGGAAATTTGCTAACTTGGAATTAAAGGGGTTTTAAATCAGCTAGTGCTGTATCGATCTGTATCATCTTCCTTTTTTTTACCAACTCCCGATAACGAGGTTTACTCGTTAGGGAAGTTAGGCAGTAATCTTTTTCCGAAGCTCCCCACGTGCCCGGCACCCACTCACACTCCTATCGACCTAGACGAAGTTACGTCCAAAGAAAAATACTCTCGGAAAACTTTTAACGATCTTTTTATCCCGTAAACGGCCTCTGGTATCTCTCTCAGCTTTAGAGCTTCGAACTATGAGATAAGCACGCGTTTACAGTGGAAGCAACTACGAAGTATGTGCACTTAATTATAAACACGAGACTTGCAAGATCGTCGTCAATCTTACTGCACTGCTCTTGCTCTGGTTATATGGGAAGAAGAGATAGATTTTTCTTCCTTTTAACGTCTAAATGCTATATATGTATAATAAATCCGCGCTTAAGGGGGATTTTAATTAGTTAAGGAAAGCGGTTCGTCCATTAATCACGTGCAAGACGGCCGAATAAGGAGGCAAAAGGAGGATTACTGGTAGGTACAAGGTATAAAGCAAACTGCTCGAGGCGTGTATCATAAAGTTTACTTGATGTACATTAATTAAAACGCTGCGTCAGATGTTGTGAATTTGTTGCCAGATAAGATGAGGAGGGCGAATTCTTATAGTGCTTACATAGGCCTGATGTTCGGAAAGTCTTCGCGAAAAAGGATTTTATTAATGTGAACAGTGTAGCCCAAATCACGTATACTGACTCAACTTTTCAAAAAAAAACGATGCCAATAATCAATGGGACTTAATACACTGTGCGACAAATTAGTTCTTTTTTCACTGAATTTGTATTCTGTAGTCATATCTTACTACCGTCTCAATATTCATATCAAGTCATATTTCAATTAAGTAGAAAAATCACAAAGAATCTTTTTTTCGTTAAGCTATGTGATGTTTTCTTTGAGTTCGTAGCATCTTGTAGTTGTAATTGCCTGTAGTTTTTTGAGGATCCTAGACGTCTCACAAAATAAGCCAAAAATATAGGTTAATATTTGCTGAGTATCACTGGTGCAATTAACAGCACAGGGACCGCCTCTTTGGAGACCATTGTGGGCCTTCCCCCGCTGGAGCTTTATGTGAGAGTGGAGGCAATGAATGCGATCCTTAGACTGAAAGCCAACAACTTGTGGTATCCCAACTTCAGGGTGGAAGGGCACACTTATACTACGGGCACGATGCAGGACGGGCCATTGCCGCAAATGCCCACGGACAGCACCCGAAATTATCTTAACTGAAAAGGTGAAAATCTCCATACCGAACAGAGACCAGGCACGCAGTGAGATCGCTGCTAATGATAACTGGTTCACGGGCGGATCCAAATCCAGCCAGGGCACAGGAGCCGGTATTTGTGGGCCCAGTCCTAATCAAAGGATATCCATAAGCCTGGGGAAACATACAACGGCCTTCCAGGCAGAGGTATTCGCCCTTGCAGCCCGCGCAGAAATGATTGCAAAAGGGGGCTACATGAGGAGGAAAATTAATATAATGACTGACAGCCAGGCTGTCATTAAGGCAGTCTCGAATCCAGTAACTAGGTCAGAATTAGTTAGAACCTGCAAACAATCCCTCAATGCACTGGCACGAGACTATACGGTGTCTCTGATTTGGGTGCCGGGACATGAAGATATAAAGGGCAATGTAATAGCCGACGAACTAGCCAAGGAGGGCTCTAAGAGACACTTCATGGGTCCAGAGCCCGTATGTGGGATTACTAAGTATTCCGCAAGAAGGGAGATCTGGACCTGGTTAAATAAAGAAAGCACAAAGAAATGGAGGTCGGCTGAAGGTCAAATCCATACCAAAACGCTGATAGGGGATGGGTATGTTAGTTTCTCTGGTAACCTACCCAGACGCAGTAAGAAAGAAGTTGAAACCATTACTGGGTTGGTAACTGGACACTGTCTCCTGAAAAAGAATTTATGCAATACAGGTCCAGCAAGCGAACCGTGGTGCAGAAGAAATGAACTACAGGAGGAGACGAGTTTACATGTAATCTACACATGTGAGGAACTGAAGGTACTCAGGCAGAAATATTTCGGGAGAAATCTATTGGAGCCCTCGAAGGGTTCTCAAGTTTCCACTGGGCAAGATACTGGGCTTTATAGAGAACACCAAGCTGCTCGAGTGGAAATAAGAGAATCAATAGGGATGGTACAATGTGCACCTAGCTCAAGTGCCCGGACATTAAGTGCCCACCCTAACTTTAATGAATGAATGAATGAAATAAGTTAAAATTTTAATAATCTCTTTTTATACGTTGCCCTTAGGAGGCATCCACGATTTCTTCACCAAATATAATTAGTACATGCCCAAACAACATATACAAATTGCAACTTGATGCAGCGAATATAAAATAGTAAAGTAAAAGAATATCAGTTAAATAAATTTCAATTTGTTAGTTGGATGTTTACAACCAACTATACACACTGTTCAAGATAACAGCCCCATGCGTAGGAATTTCGTAAACGGTAAAAAATGGAAAGGTAGTAAAAAAAAGTTGCGCAATATGTGGACGACAAAATTGTGTTGAAAAATTCAAAATATCGTCAATAACACTGGTAAACAAGAGTTTTGCCCCAAGCACAAAAATACCTGATTTCCATGTGCTTTTGCATACTGAAATCAATTATTTAATTAAAGAGTTGCGTTGTGCTCTGTTCAAGCCATTGTAGTGAAACCGCGAACATTTGATCTCACGTTTCCTTTTCCTGGGATGTAAACTGGATTCTCACCTTTCCTGGCGGCCGCATGTGGAACACATATCCGGTAGACTTTGCAGTGCATCTTACGTGTTGAGAGTGATTTCTAGAAGTGTCAGCGTCCATGCAGCTCTACATTGTTATTATGCTAATGTATTTTCTCAACTGAAATACGGCATCATCTTCTGGGGGAATTCCGTCGAAGCAGGGAGAATCTTTATTCTACAGAAGGCTTGCATTCGTTCCATATTTGGTGTTGCTCGCCGTGATACTTGCAAAGAGTTTTTTAAAAATTTTAAGTTACTTACTTTGCCTGAGATATATATCTTTGAGTGTGCCAAATTCACAAAAGTAAACTATAACAACCTGTTTCAAAAATATGAACTCATGCATAGTCACAACACTAGAGGCGTTGAGCATAACCATTTGCTTCCTCCAGCAACCCACCTATCAAAAATACAAAAAACTGCATTATTTCAATGCATTAGAATATATAATCACTTACCAGATTCATAGTTTAATTACAAACTGAAAGAGTTTTTACAAAAAAACACTTTTTATGAAATTAGTGAATTCTTTCATACAAAGCTTCGTTGTGAGCATTTTAATATGTTGTGAATGTTAGTTTATACACAATTTTAAGTTTTAACTGTTAATATTGACGTGTTATACACCTTTGTAGGTATTATTTAACCAATATATTATTATTATTATATTATTACGTAAAAAAGTGTAAACCATCCGAACTCTTTTTGCTGCATTTTTGACGATTTAACATTTAAGTATCAAAAACGGTCTTACACACATCTCCTCAAAAAGTGCTATGAGCAGTATTTCAAGTGTAAAGTAGATGATAAGGACAAAAGCTGGGCAAATGGAGCCCTGCTATGTTGGCAAACTATTGCTGGACGCTGAGGAGAGGTGTTTCTGATGCAAAGTACAGCCAAAAGTGATCTATCAGCACATTTTCCAAGTTTGGGAGTAAATATATCACTTTGTGCGTTATCTTTTCGTGATTTATACACATATTATAATATATACTTCCACAAAACTTCATTGCTTTATCACTCAAAAACCCTGCCTGAAGGAAAAACTCTGAAAACAGATATGAAATAAACGTAAAAAGTACTACCAAGTTCACCCACTTTTTAGGGCAAAAAAAATTTGTTGACCAGCGTAATTTTTGGGATATTTGGGAAAAAGTGAAAATTGCAAAACTTTTATTTCTTGTCTAATGAAGTTATTTGGAAAAATTACGAAAAAGTACCTTTTTAAGACAACTTTTTATTCTTTATCACATGGTGTTGTAAAAAATACAATACCACGTTTCGTACATTTGGGACCATCTTCAACTTCATTTTTTTTTAATACACATCAAAGACCAATAGAGCATCCTTAGATAGAGATGACGTTTCTTTTTTCTGTAAAGTTTAAGGTGCTTATGACCTGATGTTATGTGTATGAAAATAACAAAGTTATAAGTGAAAAACTGTTTAAACTGTTTGTAAACAACAAAAAAAAACTAATAGATAAATATTTTTTTCCGAGAACTATTGTTGACACTTTTGCAAATTTTGTTATAATTCTAGCGAAATGAATGGAAACGTCTCTCTCACACTATTTTTTCTATTTTCCTTTATGAATGGCTCTTCCTTATACATAAATTCTTTCAGGTAGCCCAAACAAAAAAAAACAAATAAATCGCAAAAACGCATTACATACGGCAAATCATTTTTGTTAGCTTTGACTTTTAATTATTATGATAAAACAATTACGACAGCATACCAAAGATAGGTAATATTGCTTCTACTAATCATAGACGAGTGACAGCCCACTTCTTTCTATTTTAAAAAAAAAACGTGTTATTATTTTGCGGTTTGTTTGCGTAAGGGGTAATTTAGTATAGACAAAAGATATACATAGGCTGCTATAAAAAAATCAAGTTACCTTGGATTAAAGTTAACAAAATTCAATTCAGTATATAATTGTATCGATTTTAGTTTCACTACTGTATCAAAATAAGTATGTATGTATGATGCTTAAAGCTTGAATATCTAATATAAATGCAAATCTAAACTATGCCGCCTTAACCGAAGGAGCTTGCAATGAGTCTATTTTTTTACAAAAAGGGTAAATAACAACGTTGTTATTATAGATAGACATATAGTAGTTTATAATAATAATAATGTGCTTTATTGTCATAAAAAATGCAAGTTTTGTGGACAAAGCTAAGTAATGATTACACTAAAAAATACAGGTGCAATAGACAAGGAATACATGCATAGTGTTGGATACCCTAAGCCAAAGTAAAGGAAAAACAAAAAAGTTTAAGCGAGAGGATTGCGCTGCCCGAGAGAGATAAAAACTATTAAAAAATAAATAGTAATTTAAATTTAAATTCGAACTTTACCCTCCTCCGAAAAAATCGCTAGCTGCGTAAAGAGGTCACGTTAGAGGTAAGATTTTACCTTACTACAAAAATTGACGTAGGTTGGTATTGATCTAAGCTGGACTGGGGGATAGTTCTATAACTTGATTCCATTATAGATGATTGAGTTTTTGTTAACTCTGTATTGGGTACAGGTAGATAAAGATCGTGATTCAAGCATCTTGTGACGTAGCTATGGTGATGTCGCTTGGGTAGATCGGAAAGATGTTTACGAATTAATGAGACGGATCCAAGGATGAATAGGGCAGAGAGAGTTAGGATTTTATGATATAAAAAGTAAGGTTGGCAGTGATCTGTGCTGCGAAGTCGAAATATGTAGCGAATTGTCCCTTTTTGCAATTTAAACATGGTATTAAAATTATATAAACTACAAGTGCCCTAAAAGGGAAGAGCTTAGCGAAGATGGGATTCAAAAAGGGCAAAGTAAATGATTCGAAAAGCGAAAGGATTAAGTTCCCTGGTCACAGATCTAATTGCAAAGCGCATAAAAGACAATTTTTTGGTGAGGGAGTCGATATAGAGAGACCATCGAAAAGTGTCATCTACGATAAGACCAAGGGATCTGACAGATGAAACTATGTGACAGTTTCATTATCGAGAACACATGCTTGCAGCAGTGCACCTTTATAAGGTAGAATCGCCGTTTTTTTTTTCTTTGTTATAGCATAGGCAGTTGGAATTGCACCACTTTTTGATGATGGTTAAGTCCCTAGATACAACCGATTGCAAGTCTACTCTGTTTGGGCTGCTCCAAGTGATGCTAGTGTCGTCTACGAAGAGACATAATTGCCCGTTGATCTTTAAATTAGTGATGTCATTGATAAAAAGAAGGAAAGGTATTGGACCAAGCACTGAGCCTTGAAGAACGCCAGAGTCAATTCCCATACACGATGAGAAAGAACTATTTGCTTTCACTATCTAAAGTGATGTTTTTCCACGTAGAATTTAAAAATGGGATAACATATAAAGGGTGTTCCATTTAAAATAACGAACTAAGTATGCGTTTTCCTGCTTTTACAACATCTTATATAGTCAAATTTTTAGGTTATACAGCATTAAATTCTACAAAGCTTTTGTATAAGAGATTTTTTCCTAAAATCAAAAATAGAGTTGTAATTAAAGATCCAGTCTTTCGATGGGAAGCCTGTAGTACATTATATTCGTAAGTCGAGTAGGGGAGGGTGGGGCAAGATGGGAACATTAAGCTTTACAACACTGCTTCAGGAAAGCAAATTGATATTCTAGGTTCTAAGTACGCTTGTTGTTATCTTTAAACATTTATCTGCTGATGGATGAATTTACAATTTTTCGATGGGTACTCTTAATGTTGTGAGAAAATTTTGAAAAGAAATGAGTAAATACACCATCTTGCCCCACCACGGGGGCAGGCGAGTTAAGAATTGGTCGTACCATAAATCTAGGTAATAGGTAAAAAAAAATAGATTCTTAAAATATTATTAAAAACATGCAGGAACAAAGCTTAAACTCTTTAAAGCGGAACTACTTAAAATAAAAAAAGTATATATAATAACGATAAGAATATTAAACTTAATCTTCACAATTGAGACAATAGAAGACGCACTCATCCACGTTATTCGCACAGTCTCCATGCACCCAACCTCGCCATCCATGGCATTGTATCAATACTTCCCCTTACAATACTAACATTGAACGTTCATCTTCCTCAACAGAAAAACTTGATTATTTCCTTGACGTTTTCTAAAAATTATCTCTTTGCTTCCTTACAAATTCGGCTTTTTGATTCTTCTGTTTTCTTCTTTGTCATTTTCTTCCTTTAACTCTCCCTCAGCACTTCTAGTTGCCTTAGGATTCTCCAGACTTCTATTTTCTTGTAGCAGATTTTTATACGTTGTGCTTGTGAGGATTGTTGTCTTTCCCTTGTTACGCTTTGATTGAACCTGTACTTTATTCCTAACATGAGAAATAGGCATTATGTCTTCGAGAAAGCAGAATGGCATATCCAGGCATAACAGACCAGACTGAAGAGTGAGATAATGATGTCCCCATGTTGTCCCATACCAATAGCCCCATCTTGCCTCTTTGGGACATTTTCTGGTTATGTTATAATAACATATTAAATATTTGAAATAAACAAATAACACACTATAGAAAATACATGCAATACATGTCAATTAATAAGCACAAAAAAGTGTAGTTGTAAATAATTTACTTATGCTTCCGATACTGGCCATTGAACTCACCATCAAAATAATAACGAAATTCTGCAAATTGCAAAGTTCACGCACAAACAGCAATAACTTTGTTATTACGACTAGTAATGTTTCCTACATTACAACAAACATCAAACAGCACTTGTCAATATTAGAACTGCTATTATTTGACAGATGCTTACTGCCGTTTTGTAAATAAGACGATGTTCCCATCATGCCTGGTGGCCCCATCTTGCCCCACTCTCCCCTATCTGTTTTGTTCGAATCTACAAAAAAGCCATGTCAGGGAAATAAAAGCAGTCATCATTTTATTCCCCCGCGTCAAATTACATTATTAAAATTGTATAAGTACTGGGAAGAGGTGGTCATTATACTTACATACTTACATAATTGCAAAAAAGAATAATAACATTTTCATATAAAAATAATTAGAAAATTGTGCTGCCGGGTAATTTGAAGTGACACCTGAAAACAGCTATTTTAAATATAGTTATTAAATTCGAATTACAGAGTAAAATAACATTTCACATAACCACCAGATATAGAGCAACACAGTCATTAATTTATTTTTTATTTTCGTAAAAGGCACGTAATGGCACTTTATCCTCTTATTGAAATGATACAAATAATACGCGCCCACACATTGAATAATATATTGCTTGCGCACATAAATATGTATAACCGATCTCCAATATTATTTATTAGTATAGACGGGAAGACATTAATCTTCCTCAAAGTTCACCAAACTAAAAATACCAATCATTACCAGGGCAGGAAGAATTAGGGAAATTATACAGATAATATTGCGTGAAGAGGGCCGATGGTAATATCTTCCGCCTTGATCCCCGAGAACCGACGTTAATTTCGTATTCGATGCCGGTACTAAAAATAAACCAATTTTCTACGTTCGATTCTAATAGTCGACATCATTATCGTTATGATAATGCGTCGCAGAGCCCGGAGGTTGCCGGTAGCTTTCGCCAGCCGCTATGCGGCGCTGATGCTCTGTCTTCCCGGCCCGAACTTATTCGTCGCGAAGGCGTTTAAGAAAATTAATGCGACCGCTTTTCTTTTTATTGAGTTGCAGTTCTAGAAGGAGACAATGATATGCGGCTGGAAAAAAAAGAGAGTGACGTATTCGGTGATAAAATTGCGAGAATCTGAGACGGTGGGGGTAGTGATGTTAATAAAGTATCCTACTACATATTTAGCGATAGAGAATCTTCCGTATGCATTATTAAATGAAAACTGGAAATGCTTTTATGGTATTAGACATTGTACTTGTAATATGGATATTATACAGTTGTCCACGGATGGATTTGATAATAGGTGATAGATAAAATATTTTGAATTGGAGTTTAGTATTTGGAAACTAAGTTCAACTCGGTCTAACACCCGTTTGTTTTTGATTTTTTTAAAGCTTAGTGGGACCTTGCAACGGACAAATAACACTGGCAACTAGAATAATAATCGTAATATATGTATATAATAATTGATATTATATATTCAATTATATTTCGTCTCCTTTGATCATGAATATGATATAAGACATCGTATAAGGGTCGTGTACAATACAAAAATATAAAATACAAGTAAAACTATAATATAATTGTAAAATACTTAGTAGTTAAAAAATTGTATACAGGGTGATTCTCAATATATACGACAATCTTTAAGAGCTTATTCCTGAAATTATTTTGATCATAAAAGTTCATATGAGTATATGTCCAAAACGGTTTGGTTTTAAAGTTATTGAATGTTTAATAATAAATTATGAAGGGTGACTAACACGATATAATATCACAGTTGGTTCTTCTAAAACTATTGTGTTGAGAGGGAATTGTTTATTTGTTATTTCAATATTTATCAATAGTTGTCAGAGTATTCATTCAGTTTATTACCAGTTTCTGTTTTCTAAAATGAATTACACGAATGCTGAGATGTGTGATATGCATTTCGTTTACGGTCTTGCCAATGGAAATTCGGGTGCTGTTAGACGTCTTTATGAAGAACGATACCCGAACCGTATTCATCCCGCATCATTCAATATTTGCCCGTCTTCACCAACGTCTTAGTGAAACGGGAAATTTTAAAAAACGGACGACTGATAACGGGCACCCATCTACAGTGAAGACTCCACAAGTTGAAGAAATGGTACTAAATGAAATTGAGGAACATCCTACTACAAGCACCAGAAAAATTGCGTTTGCTTTAAACATTAGTCAGGCCACAGTTTGGAGAATATTGAAAGATCAACTGTTGTATCCATATCACATTCAACGGGTGTAGGCACTTTTGCCGGCAGATTTTCCGCAAAGAGTGGCTTTTTGTCAATGGATGCAACACAAAATCGCTCAAAATCCTGACTATTTGGATCAAATATTCTTCACCGACGAGGCTACTTTCTCTAGAAACGCAATTATTAATTTTCATAATAATCACATATGGGCTGAAGAAAATCCGCACGAACTAGTGAATGCCCGTCATCAACATCAACTCTCTGTCAATGTGTGGGCCGGAATTGTTGGAGATCACTTGATAGGTCCACATTTTTTACCGATGCGATTAAATCTTGAAGAGGAGCTACCACTACTGCTGGAAGAAGTTCCGTTGCGATTAAGATTACAAATGTATTTTATGCATGACGGTGCTCCAGCGCATTTTAGTTTAGTTGCTCGCGAGTTTTTGCACAATACGTATCCAGATCGGTGGAGAGGACGGGAAAGTCCACAACCGTGGCCTCCTCGGTCTCCAGACTTAAATTCTTTGGACTTTTTTCTCTGGGGTCACCTTAAATCATTAGTTTATACCACTCCCATTGAAAATGTCGATGAACTGAGAAATCTAAGGTCCATAAATATCCCAATTGTTTTATTATTTGCATTCAAATTTTGATAAAGTTGATCAATAAACTGGAACAGAGCAGTATTAGTAGATCGGCCTTTTAGGAAATCATGCTGCTCAAAACAAAAAACTTCCGCTTTGTACAAAACTTCACAGACTGAAAGAGTACCATGATAGAGATACTACGTATTTGTTTTTCTGCCCAAACGACCGATTTAGGGATAAAAGCTCCCAAGGGTTTGCGCGAGTTTTAAATTTTTCGAAATATCTCCGAAATTACAACAGATATTAAAAAAAAATGTCATGATTTGCAGCAGATTACATCGTTCAAAAGATGAGGTAACTTATCTTGGGGGAGGCAGAATCACATACACCCCATTCCTTTAATAATTTCCTTTTTTTATTCTTCAAGAAAACGGTTCTTTCTAAAGGAGAATGAAAACGAGACTTAAAAGTCAATAATTTATAAAAATATTCATGTTCGGGGTATGTATTACCGTAAAAAGAGGTTACTTACAATTAGACAGGTTTTTGGCATATTTTTTTTGATCTGCAAAGGAAAGTATTCGCTTTAAAACCTTGGCATATGTGCCATAGTAACAATTGAAACCGTGGTTCTTTTTACTGAAACAAATATTTTTCTCCCTTTACCGTTTTGTTTTTGTTTTGTTTCGGTGTCGAAGTTATCCTGGGTTGGAGGTAAGTTCAACACCACGTATAATTAAGCAAAAAGTCGAAGTTAGACTGCTCTAGGTTAACTTCGACACTAAAAGAAAATTAATATAAATAATCAACCAGGAGTAATAGCCAACAATCTTAGAGGCCTAAATTAGACAGAAACAATAAACTTATTTATTTCGAACAACGTCGGTAATGTACATTTGGCATATAAATCTAACCTATAAAAGTTTTTTTTAACTAAGCAAAAGCTTATTAAACGAAGTAACAAAAGTAGAAAGCATTCAAAATATACTAAGAACATAGGAACAAGAAACACATTTCTAATAGTCATCAAAACATGAGACGCATTTGTAGCTCACTTGCTCGAAACCTCTGTTGCAATGTCGAGAAATCCACTTTTTATAAGTCACACACTGAATCCAAGCGTTTTGCTTCGTGTATCCGGCAAACTGTATGAGACAAATGGAAAAGAATTGCATGTTGGACATTCGTATTGAGGGTTTTTGGAACCAAAATGCCGCATACCCATGTAAACGTGAAACGCAACAAATCCAGTCTTTATCGTCAGTATAATGTGCGTAAGAACATTTGCATACAGAGCAAAAATAATCAGAATAAGTATCAGCACCCTTTTCTTTTTTCTTGCCAATTTCCCGATGGTCCAGGTTTATCAGAATCAACGATTATTGTTTTCAGGGCTTTAAGGCGACTTGCTTTCAGTATTTCTTTTGGTTTTTGCGTGGTGGAAGTTGTCTCAACATGAGGCATTTCCGGTAAATCAACTCATTCTATTGCTGCTTCCAAGTGGGTAGGAGGACTTGTCGTAATTGGATTTGCATTTGTTGGCCTGGTCTTGTTGCTATTTTCTTTCCTCTTTTGCGAGACGTTGCCTGTTGATTAGAATATCCTCTACCCTGTTTTAAAAAAATCTAGTAAACTGGAATTCTACCCTCTCGAAAGTCGATTCATTTCCAAACCTCTTTCTGAATTAAAGGGGCTTAGCCCTATTGCGCTAAAGCCGGATTGTAGGTTTGTGGCAGCGTTGTTTGCTACATGGGACCACAAGTAAGTATTACATTACTGGGTTGGTAACTGGACACTGTCCCCTGAAAAAGCATCTATACAACACAGGCCGGGTAAGCGAACCATGATGTAGAAGATGCGAACTACAGGAGGAAACGAGTTTACATGTGAGGAACTGAAGGTACTCAGCAGAAATATTTCGGGAGAGATCTAGTGCAGCCCTCGAAGGTTCTCAAGCTTCAACTGGGCAAGATACTGGACTTTATAGAGAACACCAAGCTGCTCGAGTGGAAATAAGAGAATTAATAGGGATGGTACAATGAGCACCTAGCTCAAGTGCCCGGACATTAGGTGCCCACCCTAACTTTAATGAATGAATGATGAATGAATGGGACCACAATCAATTCAACAGGTTTGGAAACTGCTCTTTTGGGATGTTTCCTTTCCGGCGACACTCCTTTCTCCATGAATCTAGGACTTCTCGCCATTTTCGAGGGGAAAAATCGTGATGCAAGCTTATCTGCAACCACAACCTTTGTTTGTTCTGGGGCGCTATTAGCGTTTATGTGAGGAATCAAAATATCGCAAAACAATTTTTCAAATGTTGTCATATCAAACTATCCTCTAGACGTGACCTCATAAACTGTGCCTGAAGGATCTCCTGCCGTCCAATTTTTGTATAAGTGTTAGACTTTGTAGACCACCGTTGGTGAAGCAGGATGCCCTTAGTTTTTCCGCAAAACCATTGTACTCACCATTATGCTCAGCGATGTCCTTGAGTGCTCTTGAACTCGTCCGACTCTCTTAGTTCGTCTGGGCATCAATACTTTTTTTGCATTTTTAAGGCTGTCTTTAATATTGCCAATAAATCTTTTAAAGTACCAATATAAAAATTAAAAAAAAAAATCAATGGATAACTGAACAAACAATAAACAGTCCATTTTAATGCAAAAAATATACATAATAATAATAATAACAATAATAATAATAATATTTATTCCTCTCGACTCACAATAGAGTATGGGAAACGTCAATAAAATATGTTTATACAATTCAATAAGTGAAACAGTAAATTACAAACACATATCACAAAACATCATCTAAAAATTATGTTACTAAGTAGTAGCTCCTTTGAATTAATAATTCCTTGCTTGCTATTTTGAATCTTTTATATTAATTTTGTCGCTCCGTATTGAGGATTCTTTTGAAGTGTGACGCAATCGGATATTCTGGATATTCTAGAACTTTTTATAAAGAATGACTTTTTGTCGTAAAATCAATAATAAAGATTTTTTTTCCTCTTGTCAACTCCATCCGGGGACACACGGTATTTCTGGAGCATGTCGTAGAGACCAACGGAGAAACATCATCAGCATACATGACCATGCCGTCGGATTGAATATCATTTACATAAATAGTGTACAACAGAGGTCCCAGTACACTACCCTAACGCACTCCTCTCTGCACTTTAATTATTAATTTACAAAAAAAATTACATGCAGCGGTAATAATCCCCCGGTAAATTATTCTTACATTTTTAGTTTGTTTCCTTCATCTTTATTGTAGCTACTTTACTTATGTCCTAGCATCTACCTATATTTAATAAAGAAGTTCTTTCTTAAAAAAATACATTCATATCATCTTTTCATTCGAATACATTGCTGAATTCTTTTTAGTTATTCTTATCACAAGCACCAAGGGTTACCTCGTATTATTTCCAGGTTGAAATTTATGACATAAATACGCTAATAAAGACAAAAAAAAAGCCATTTCATTAACTTTCTTTGAACTTCCACAATCAACATCGAATCCAAAAATTTCGGCAGAAAAAAGTAATTATTTTTTTTCCTCATATACATATTTTCCTTCCGTTCCTCTCGAGAATAAAGAAAAAAAACAGCACCAAAAACAGAAGAACCAGAAAAATACGTAAGTACTTAGCTTAATAAACATACCTTCTAGCGTAATAAATTCCCGCTTCTCACCCCTCTAACGTCAGTAACAGCCACCGCCCCGCGTAACCTGCAAGAAAGAAGAAAAAACATTTCAATTTCTGAGAGACGAGAATTGTGTAGGCAACGCGTGTAGTACCTACGGCTCTGCGCGGACGGATATATCGCGGGGAAATGGGCCACGGCACCGCATCCAGCCAACCGGAGCGCGCGGTGAACGTAAAATTCCGGTTATGAATAATAGAACGAACCTGACGTGACAATTAAAATTTCTCATTTTACGAGCGACTTCTGTATTAATATTACAATGTTCCTGCGGAATACGAATTAGTAGCGGGGCCCCGTCATCATCGTATTTCTCCTCTTTCAGAGGATACGCGCACCTCGACGTTGTAATATTGTGGAATTGTAACGTCGAGTGGGGGAGTCAAAAACCTAGATGAGCCGTGTAGATTTTAAACGATGAAGTTATAGCGGGTTTATTTAAATAGGACTTACCACCCTTGAAAACGGCTTTCACCTGAAAGTTAAATTCACAAGAGGTTTATTCAAAAAAAAAGTAACATTGATATAAAACTATGTTCTATATCGGGTGTCCACACTTAAGTGTGCACTATTGATAACTTTATTATCTTTGGAGGTACAGAATCGGTCAAATGGACAAAATAGTACTATTTTTTACGGCGTTTACAATTGTGAAAACAGAAAAACAATTGAGCGTCGCGTTCTCTAGATATTCGTCCAATTTTTTTTTTTTTTAAACAGAACGGCCTGTATATTTTTTGCAATTTAAAAGAGAATCCCAAACTGAACAGTCTTAAAAAAATAAACGGTAAATTAAATAACGGGTAAAGTAAAATTTACAGTTGCTTAATAAGTTCTTAAATAAAATGTAAATTATTCCACAGATTAGTTATTAAAATGAAAAATATAAAAAATAACCAATCAAGAACGCATACACCTTATATTAAATTTTAATGTATTTTTATGCAAAAATATTTTCCGTCATATATGTATTACAAGATAGTACACATAGTGCCTGCGTATTTTGTTATAAACTATTGATGGAAATAACATTTAAAAAAAAAAAAACAATAAGTAAAAGAAACAAGGTTAAGGAAATATACGCACTGATATACATTTTATGTGTGTGTTTGTGCACGTCAATATGTTTGTTTGTCGACGCGTGTTTAATTTGTTATTTAAATAAAAAGTTTTTTTATAAAATGTTCTCATATGACACACTAGTTTTCTCTAGTTTGAATCATCTTTATGTTTAATTGGAATTACCCAGGACTATGAGGTATGGCTACAAATTATAGTTTGTTTTTTATGTAAAATTACATGTAAATTTTGTTAATTTATAGAGATTGTGATTGGCTAAGAGGGAGGAATTAAAAAAAAAATAATAAATAGTTTGAAAATGGATTAAAGGAAAAAAATCCGAAACGTAACATTGTTAATGTAAAAAAAACAAATACAATTATATACCGTATGCCCAAACAAATGAAGTTTTTCTTTGAAATATAACACGGTAAAATAAATTGAAGAAAAAGAATTAATTTTATTCTTTTTCAAAATCAATAGTACACTATTATAAAAAAATGTCAAATAAAGTATCTAGTTACTGAGAAATCTTTATCTTTGTTTTCTTTGCATGAAATCGATATACCCACGGAAAATTAAAGCGTCACACTTTTTAGTAGCTGTCAAATTATTATATTGTTGTTGTTAAGGTTAATGTGCGGAAAAGTTACTGTTTTTACAATTTTTTCAACCTAATAATGGCATTTTACTCATTTGGAAAGTGTTTGATATGTTGAGTTGTAACTTGGTTTAACCAAAATTCAGATAGAGCGCTCGAACGTTACATTCAGCAATTTTTTAAAACTTTATCGAAGATTAAGAAGCAACAAAACAGTTTTTATAAAGAAAAGGATCAAAAATGATTTTATATTATCCCAAGAGACAGAAATAAATGTATTGGCATATTTTCAGGTACATCCAAATAATTCTTTAAGGGATTTGTCCAGAGAATCAGGTATTTCTCGTATTACGATGCTTAAAATTTTGAAAAAAATAAATATGTTTAAATATCAGCCTATTCAAACTCTACTTTTGGGTGACTATCAAAAACGGCTAACTTTTGCTCAATTCTCTAGATATTCGTCCAAAATTATTTTTTTTAAATAGAACGTCCTGTATATTTGTTTGCAATTTAAAAGACAATCACAAAGTCAAACAAAAAAGTCTTAGTACACTATTATAAAAAAATGTCAAATATAGTAGTTACTCAGAGAAAAATCTTTATCTTTGTTTTCTTTGCATGATATATCGATTTCATGCAAAGAAAACAAAGATAAAGATTTTTCTCTCAGTAACTACTTTATTTGACATTTTTTTATAATAGTGTACTAAGACTTTTTTGTTCAGATTGCGATTCTCTTTTAAATTGCAAACAAACATACAGGACGTTTCATTTAAAAAAAAAATCATTTTGGACGAATATCTAGAGAACGTGACGCTCAATTGTTTTTCTGTTTTCACAATTGTAACCGCCATAAAAAATTGTACTACTTTGTCCATTTGACCGATTATGTACCTCCTAAGATAACAAAGTTATCAATAGTGTACACTTATGTGTGAACACCCGGTATACAGGTATTCCACGCAAGTCGTTTATTAAAAGTTTATGATATTTATGTTTATGATTATTGAATTATATTTGAGATTTTGGCACCATTATCTGTTCGATTGGAACTATAAATACGAAATACTTTAACCACAATATCACTACCGGTTGGCCAGAAATGGACGTCAATCTTGTCATTTTAAATAGAATGATAAAATTTTGTAATAATTTTTGTATTCTACGACCATAAATACGCCAGTCTTCATTAGCTATTCCTATAGCTATATGTTGCCGATTTTAAGTTATTCAAGTTTTTCTTTTTTTTAGTCATAATTATTGCATCTTTCAGAAATTAATATCTCGGTTAATACTACAAGTAGAGACTCCAGATTTGCTATGTTACGAAGGTAGATATAACTCTAAAAAAACTGTACGCACACTTCACATTCTAACATACAGGGTATTCAAAACTGAGGAACAAAGTGACATATTTTCAAATGCAGAAAACTTAATTTTCTTAAATAGAATACCCCGTATTTTAACTCAAAATTAGGAAGTAAATACCATCCCCTATCATTTTATATCAGCATTTCCTATACCTATCTCTAATAGATTTTAAGATATGAGCGACTTTTTGTAAACAGACTAACTAGCTCTATCTTTAAATGTTTTTAGCTGGCTCTCAATGGAATTAATGTCAAATTCATTAACTAACCATAAGTGTTTATGTAAATGTATAAAACTATAATCTACTATAGTAACTATAGCATAACTAAGTCATGATCCACAAATCTTGGATTTATACCAGAACTATAAAGAAGAATACGCAAAGTTGGTTTATCAAAAAAAAAAAGAACGTTTTATGATAGTATGATTTCAAATTCCCAAAATAAAACAAAAACGTCCTGGACTATCATAAATAAATTAACTAAAGCTACGAAGGAAAATCGTCAGAATTTTACAGTTCTGGATAGATGTGGAAATATTGTAAGGGACCCAAGTACGATCTCAGAAATATTTAAAGAACAATTTAACATAATAAAACCTTCGTATATTCACAGTGAATTGATTGTACCCAGCGCCACGAATCACAACCTATTTCTATACCAACAGATTGTTTCAAATAGAGCGGATAATCAAAAGAAGTATCGGAAGAAACATTCGGCTGGTTACGATGATGTACCCTGCTTTTTGTTTGTTCTTGTCTGCCGACAATTTTACTGCAGCCGCTAATATAATATAATAACCAGTCTTTGAGTGAGGGCGTGTATCCAGATCGATTAAACTTAAAAAAATCATCCTTTTATAAAAAAAAAGGTAACAAACACGACCCAAAGAATTATAGACTATATGTCTGCCCTCAGCATTTGTCAAACTATTTTGAGAAAATTTATCAACAAAAGGTTACCGATTATTTCATGAAGAAAACTTATTCTCGCCTTCACAGTTCGGTTTTGTTGGTGGAAAGAATACATCCTGTGCGATAGAGCATGCGTTAAAAAAGTGTTTTGGGGTTTGGGTAGAGAGTCTGGTTACTGGTGTTCTCTTTGACCTGTCAAAAGCTTTCGATATCGTAAATCATTCGTTACTACTAGAAAAATTAAAATCATTTGGAATCTACGGTGTTGCTTATCACCTGTTTCATTCATTTTTATATAATAGAAAAGCAGTAGTAAATGTTAAAGGAAGAGATAGCACAAATGTAACCAGGAGTCACCACTCTTCGGTCATAAAAAAATGTGCCGCAAGCACAAAGCTTCCCTTAAGTACTACGAAATTAATCTATTTAGAAGACAGATATTATTGCTTGTCATGACTGTTAAGGTTGTTATATTGGTCAAACTGCTCAAATGTTAAAAAATAGAATAACTCAACATAAAAGTGATAGTCGTATAGGTAAACGTTCATGTGCTTTGTCTCTTTTCAAAATTTAGAGCACAATTTTAATTACGATAACACTAAAATATTTTTGATGTTGAAAATAATTCAAAAAACAGTTACTTTTAGAAATGGTATTAAAAATAGTCAGAATTCAGTTAATTTTAAAACAGATACAAATCAACTCAGCCACACTAATATTTTTCATAACATATACAATCAGTAACTAAAGTGTTACACAGAAGCACACAGCAGAGACAAGGGATGGCATGTACGACCTGCTTCTTATACGGAGCTGGTGCAAGAAATCAGGTTCACAGGTCTACGGATCTACTTCTAAACTCTACTCTTTTTATTACACTAGTACCACAAATGCAGAAGCAAATGTAGGGAAGTGGAAAGACTGATATACATATTTGAATATTCCTAATTAAGTCGGGAATTTTCTACAACGTTGAAGAGTGTTGTTCTGTAAGTCGGTCCCTTTACCCGATAACATTTCACTTTTAGAATGTGTAATACGCTTTAGGTTCAGATTTTCTTTTGTTTTCCCACTCTGCTGGTTTTTCTCATTTTTTTTAACAATCATGTGATCCTCTAAAAGGGCTGCCTACTCATCCATTTTTTGGGAAATGTTAAGTGCGAGCATTGTACATTTTATTTCGATTTTTTTTTAGATCAACAGCGTGTAACATGATTGTAACGTCCATGCAACACGAAAGACGATTTATCAATAAATAAAATGCTTTTTGACAAAGTTTTGGTCATTAATACAACGTTCAATAACTGCTTGACAAAAGTCGAATCTATCACATTTGTCATTAGAAAGTATTTCAATTCGTAGGATCGATATTTATTTGTCTTTCAAAACTCTGAAGATCGCATTGTGTAAAACATTCAGCAGCTCTGCAATTTTCCTTCTAAAAGTACGGGATGTTTCTTATACCACCGCGCAAATTAAAGTTTTCTTTCTTCATTTTATGGTATTAAGGTCTTTTTATAGCGATGTGGGTAAGTAGATAATTTTACACAAAACCTAGAATAAAGCTTCCAGAAAACGACTTTCCTTTATCATGGTTTCGCATTTCAAAGTAATGTTATATCTGAAAAAAAATTCCACAACAAATAATGAATATGATAATTTATTCTAGCTTTAAATACCAGTTATACTTCCCAATCATACAGACTGCGCCAATTCTATCAACTATCTTTAATCAACTTATTTTTGTAGATCCTGTTTAGCAATAATGCACCTGCAATAGATAAACAGTTTCCACAATAAACTCGACGGGCCATTGAAGTGTGACAAAAGCATCCAAGCGAGCAATGTATTTGAACTATTTCCACTAAACACTAACCGCGCAAGGCTACCAATATAAAACCGCTCACAAGCAAATATACCCGGAATTTTTATATCGAGATGGGTCGATTTGGATAGAATCAAGCTAAACTCCTTTCTACTGCAAATCGGATACACCCTTTATAGGGTTAGTAGAGCCGAATTTTTCCAGGCAATTTGAAATTCGACTCGATCTGCCCACGGCCGTAAGAGAGCCTCTAAACGTATAAGAGACTGAATCCTAGGTTGTGGCCGCGACCGTAGGATCGTGCGCCACTCGAATTATAAAGTCAAAATTTTACGTCCGTATCGTAACAGTAAAGAAGAAAAAAAAATGGGGATTTTAGAAGCGGGGAGCGATTTCAACGTTGTAGCATACTACAAAATCCTTTATAGTTCGTCTGGGAAGTAGGCAAACCCGTCGCGCCGGAGTGGTCATAAAATAGAGAATGGCGGAGTAGAGACATAAATTTGCCCTTAGCTTGTACTGCAGTGTGGATTTATACATATTAATGGAGTCGTTTTATTTAATTATGCCTCATTCAAGATGGTATGTGAACGATGCAACACTCAGACTCCTTCTATTGTATATACAGCGTGTCCCCGACAAACTGCAATGATGATAAATAGAAAATCATAAACAAAAAAAATCTGGTAATTTGGCAGAATACTAACATAGGTAGGTATACCGTACAGTCATAAATTACCATCGAAGGGGAGATGTTAGGAGGGTACCGCAGGGTGAAGTTTTATCTCGTCTAGTAGATGATCTAATCTGGAAGCTGACCTGAAGTATGCTGACGTAGTCGTTGGAGCGCGGTATCTAAAGCTTCTGGTGGAGGGTATGCAAACCGCTCCAAATAAGGTTAAAAAATTGTAAACAAGAGCGACTATCAGACATTGCTCATGAAAACACAAGTTCACCCAAGAAGAATAACGCTAGAAGGCCTACAACCACTAGTGAATGGAAGTGAAAGGATCCATATGTCAAAGAGGCGAAAATATTTTGGAGTATGGTTTGATCAAAGACCTACATATAACCCACATATCCAGAACACAACCAAAAAAGCCACTATCGCCCTAGGTAGATGCAAGAGGCGGTGTGGAAAAAATCGGGGCGTTAGCCCCAAGATGTTTGTGGTTATACACAAAGCTAATTAATAATTATATATAATTATATAGTTTTATTCTTTCTGATAATGACATCACATTCATGACATGAGAGTGATATATAAAGAAAAATAATATCAGTCAAAAACCAAAAAGAAATCACGAGGCGTACTTCAATTAACAGCATAAGCTATCCTTGCTCTATCAGCACACCTTGAAACATTTGACAAATACATAAAGGGAGTGCTGATTTGAGACTGTGTAAGTGCTCTAAATGAGGTGGACACCAAAAGGAAACTAACTCTGGTTTGGGTCCCTAGCCACTCGGGGGTGAGAGGAAATGAGGTGGCGGATGAGCAGCTGGCCAGGCGAGGTTCGTCAAGGCCATTCGTTGGAGCCGACCCCTCTTTCGGCACTACCAAACGCAAATTAAAAAAATTCAACAATGAATGGATACATAATCAGCCAAGAAGTGGTGGCAAAAATCACCGGACATAGACAGGCAAAGAGTCCTAAAGGAGCAGAGGCCTGAATTCACGAGAGATCTAACCGAATAAGACCGGAAGACTGTCAAAATGATTGTAGGTCTGCTTGTCTGCTGCTGTCATGTAGATTAATAGGTATATGTACAACATAGACAAGAAGAGGAAGAAACACCAGTTCATGTGCCGTGCCAATGTGAAGGCTTGGCGAGTACAATGTTTCTAGTAGTGGGGGAGGAGAACCCCACAGCTAGTAGCTACATAAAGAAGTCGCTCTGAAAGATGATAGCCCTAGTTAAGAGGGCAAAATTAGGAAAAAGAGGATCACAATAGATCTGAAAAGGTCGCGGTGAAACAGGTCCATAGGCCACCCCAATTCTAATCTAATCTAATCTAAAGGGAGTGAAACCTAATCTATCTTACTACCTAATATTCTATATGAATCCCGGCCACATACAAAAGTAATAATACACCAAGATATCTATAATATTTAAAACAAAAACTTAATATGTAGTCGAACAGCAAGAAAAAAATAGAAAAATTTGACCGATGATATCGTACGGAGCAAGGTATGATGGCCAAAGAGCGGCCAAAACGCTAAATGGCGTACAAAGGCTGGCGTGTCTGTGTGTCACGGATGCAATGAGATAAACCCCCACCACTGTAATGGTAATAATTCTAAACCAGCCACAACTACATACATATTTACATACAAGGAACTGTCAAATCTACAGCACATAGACTTATACTTAGTCAAGCACCGATAAGTAAATCGCACGGATAACTCTTGATGAACCTTGACTCGAAATGGATAATACTTTGACATATTCGACTAATACCATCAGGAACATTTTAAATAACACAAGCGAAAAGACGATGAATTGTCAGTTTTGGCTACACACCATAGTCCCCAGGATCAGCCGATCTGTCTCAAACGATAACATTCTGAAAGCCAGGTTTACAATAAGATGAAAGGGACGTATGCACTGAACTGAACGACCATATGCATATCTGTTTTCTGAGCAATGTCTGATAGTCGCTCTTGTTTACACCTTTGTCAAACTTATTTAGAGCGGTTGTGGTCATCCATAAGTTCAGACCCTTAAGGCAGCCCAGTACCTTGCTAAATGAGATTGTTTTCAGGTCTTCTACGGAAAGTCAGTTTTTCCGAGTAAGTTACATAACTGACTCTTGTAGCAGCAGGTTAAAATGGCGGAAAATAAGCTTAACTGTCTCCTTTTCTAAACACAGTCGATTTTCAATCTCCTCAGGGAGAGGACGGCTCTAAAACGGACTACGGCGTCCTTCCGGCTGGAATTAACGCAAAAAAAAGCCTAAGAAGGCCCTTTCGGTACGCTTCAGCGAAGACACAACAGTATTCCAAGCTGAGGTTGCTGCGATCCATCATTGTATCCGAGAAATAGAAAGATGGAAAAGGAAAGTAAAAGCGTCGCTATTTTCTCTGACAGTCAGTCCACACTTAAAGCGATTAGTTCCGTAAGTGTGAACTCTAAGCTGATTTGGGACTTCGTAAGCGCCCTAAATCAGATGGGCATCCAAAGGGAGTTAACTTTGCCCTGGGATCCTAGCCACTCGGGCGTGAAATAAAATGAGGCGACGGCCATTCGTTGGAGCCGACCCCTCTTTCGGTACTACCAAATCGCAAATTAAAAAATCCATCAATGAATGGATACATAATCAGTCCAGAGAGTGGTGGCAGTGGGACAGAGACAGGCAACAGAGTTCCTAAAGGAACAGAGGCCTGAATCTATTAGGGATCTACTGAATAAATAAAATAGAAACTGTCAAAAGGACCGCTGACTGGTCACAGTAGACCAAATAGGAATATGTACAACATAGGATAGGCAGATGACGCAACCTGCATGTTCTTCCAAAAGGAGGAAGAAATAGCATATTATATGTTGTGGCAATTTGAAGGCCTGGTGAGGACAGGTTCTATAGTAATGGGCGTGGAGAACCCAAAAGCCAACAGTGACCTGTAAAAACAAAGACAATCACCTTGGCATTTTTATAGTTCCTTGGTTCTAGCATGAATTGCTGGTAAACACTCCTTTGCATGCACCAAACCAGGATAGTTCTGCCAGTATTGGAGCACTTTTTGATTTGCCCAGAATTTGATGCCCTAGTTAACTAGCGTAGGTATAATGGCAGGTTCTGATCGCGAAAATTGCTCTGCAACACTTTTTTTTGGCAGAGATGGAGGACTTCCTCAATGAGTGAGTGCCCCAGTACCCAAATTAGAGATAGATTAGTAGCCATCCCTGATGTTAATTCCACTCTCTTCCTCTTGGTGAACGGTATTATCGTAGTTTTGTTTGGATTAATGGTCAGACCTTCCCTACTGCACCATCTACAAATGGCGTCAATCACCTTTTGAAGGAAATTTCTTTCACTCCCATGTGATGGAGTACCACTGTCTTAATTTATTAGGATTGAAATCTTCAAATATGACAATTAGAAGAATTCGGTGGAAGGTAATATAATAAAAGGTAAATAAAATGCAGAAATGGCCAAAGAGCGATACTTACGATAATACTAAAAATAAAATAGCAAAATGAGATCTGGATTGCCAGGAAATTAACGATAGAAATACACAAATACTTAAATTACATGTTATCAACGATATTTTGATCTTTCTGTCTCTGGATACCAATGCAAGTAAAAAACTCCTATACAAAAATTCTAGCTCTTTTTTTAGGAAATTCTACGATAACAGCTTGAATATCGTAAACTGTATTCGATTCTTTCCTTTTGTCATCGAGCTCATGAAGCGAGCCTACCGCAATTTTTACTTCTCGCATCGGAAAACTCCTTTTTACCAATTCCTCTTCTTCCCTATCGATCGAAGCTAACGCACACAATCCGAACCAGTATATTCCTTCAGCTAATAATTTCCCATTGAACGTATAGATGGCATACATCTGGTGCCTTTGTGTGGCCGCGGCATGGCGCTTTGAACGAAACTCGTTTGCCCTGAGGACCTTCCGCGACAAATTTCCCATTTCCTCAATCGAAACTGGGCGGAGGAGCACCCCTTTCCCCCGCCGGCGGACCAGTGAGAGTTCGGTCGAGAGCCCGCGGGCAAATAAAAAGGAAAAAACTGGTTGCCAAACGTCCGGTTCAATGGACGATGGGAGCGAAAGTCGCAGACTGTTTCAGAAAGGTAAGATGGAAACTGAAGACTTTTCCTTTGATATCAGATTTTTCCGTCCCCTCAACCGCGGTCTATGGATGTGTGTTTATATTGGAAATTCCAAGTTGTGGGTGCATCTTGGGGTCGTCACGTTGTCGTTGGATCTTATCATAGGTTGTTATCTTTCCTTTTTTTGCTTTGTTTACAGAGAAAATGTCTACGCCCCCGCAAGTGGCATCGGAAACAGCATTTGGATGGGAGTAAACAGATTCATACATAAAAACAAATAAACATAACAGCTTGCGAATTTCCCTAAAATTCATCCCAAAAATTAGCATTTTATTTGTATCAGTATTAGAGGGAGTGCAAAAATGGATTTACAGATCAAAGATTTATATATTTATTGTAAGGCTACAGAGTAGCATACAGCCCGGATTAAAAAAAAATTAAAAGATATACATTAATTAAATTAGTAAAAATCAAATTTTATACATCCCAGTGTCATCTATATTTATTAATTTTGAATTAGAAGTGTGCTCTCTCACAAGCCAGATGGCATGCAGGGGGAGAATTTCTGATTGAAGCACGTTGACATCAAAAAAATAGCTAGTTACCCCTCTTATTATTTCAGTACGTATCAAGCAGGCGTAAAAGACTGTTGCCAAAAATGTCCTCTCCTTCAATTTGCATGTTAGTGACCAGTTTAGATGATGTCGTAGGCACGATAATATTGTACCTCGATAGTAATCAATCTCTCACGTATAATGAAAACATTTAAGTGCGAATAACAGTTGGTTGTATTTAGAAAACAAAATTCAAAATGTGAACCTGTGTAACATCAGGCATAAATCTAAGGATATTATTATCTCAGGTAAGTACGTGAGTCCGCTTAATTAATAACAATAACGTTTTATTAGTAATTCCACCTTTTGCAATATAAATTCATTATCGAAAACGTCAATACGTTTAAATTAAATTTCAAAAATTCCCGCGTTTTCTATACGTTCAAACGGAGTTAAGCTAGGCTTAAAAAAAACGTGTGAAAGAGAGTGGCCAACCTTGATGGTAAATTACTGGATATTGGTTCGTATCGTTAATACATATGAAAATACTTATGAAATTTCTTTATTAAGTATCATACAGTTTAGATTAGAATTGAAAATAAATGCCGTAATTTTTAGGTAGATTTGACGAGGAATACCTTCTACAAGGACGAATTCTGCGGACATCGGTGTGGTCAGGAATGGTCGGATATCTGGGTATAGGAGCCCTGGTATATCGTAGGTACTTCCGATCACGGAGGATAGCTCGATCAGGGCAGGAACATATCAGGAGACTCGGGAAAAACGTCGTTGGAGAAAAATTACCCAAAAATTGTAGGTAATTTGGATAATATTTATGTGATGAACTTTGTTTAACAAATAACAATTATTTTTAGGTTGTAATTTGGAATAAAATTGGATTTTATCAAAACAGCCGTTAAATTTTACGAATTAAATTGAGACACGTCTGCCTCTGACTCCGGTTAGCTAGTGAATGGTTTTGAATTGAAAAATTTTAACCGACTTGAAAGGCCGATTGTCTTCGACATGGGGTCCAACTGTCGCAGAATGTCCGTTAATTTAACGGGAATGAGGGGAATATACATTGTTTTATACAAGAGAATGCCCATGTGACCGAATGGCCTGTCGAATGTTTAAACGAAATAAAAATAAATAATCATTGCAAAATACTGGAATCACCTTACAATTAAAATATAATAAAGGTAGGCGTCATTAGATCATGAGAAAAATACATTTAAAATTTTTAAACACTTATTACTATGTAAAATTAACAATCTTAAACTTCATTACTGTACACAAAAAGTAGGCAACCATTTATACACATAGAATTGTTACGAAACCGAATTTCCAGCAATTTTCCATGTCTTTCTGTTGACATATCAAAGCAATTGGACTGCCAATGCATATACAATCATTATTAGACTAAATTTAAATGACATAAATACACTGTAAAAATAATGAGAATGTTCACTTGAATTGAACTTGGATCCAAATATGATCTATCAATATCTATTGTAAAAATATACTATTCAAATTCTAATATTCATTTTCGATGTGTAGGTATATTACTGCTGACCATCCTTACTTCCTGAAAGAAAAATTCTGAAAGAAAATGCCTTGAAGGACTTGCCAAATGCAGAGATTTCCTACATCACCTGAACATCGTCTGGCTGTCTGCTGCTATATATTATATCCTTTTTTCTATTATATCTAATTAGTTTTAAGATATAACTAAGTAAAGTAGTAACTTTACATTCAAATAGTATCGAGTATACATTCCATTACATTATATTCAAAAAGGATGTAGTATTAAACATTGGTTTATATAGACATCAAGAAGGAAAGTTTTGCCATGTTTCAAATGTAAGAATTCGAAAATAAACATTGAAGCAATGAAATTAGGCCAAACTTAGTTATTTAAACATCATGGTTTTCTGTGTTAAAGTCCTGAAATAGTTGTTGATAAAGAAGAGGTAAAAGCCAACTGTCTCTTAACTAGAAGTAAAGGTTGTTTGTCGAGGTGGGCAGCAAACGTTTCATACAAGATTTTCTAATTCTATCATAAAATTTTCAACAGCATGAAGCATCCGAGAGAAAGAGCAGAAAGATATACCACCACAGGCATTTGCGAAAAGTCCGATCGAGTTAACCCAATCACGATCTTGACGTTCGAAAATGGAACCTGATCAGAAGTACCCGTATTGGAGAAGTGTTCCTTAATGTCAGATCCATATCAGCCCTGACGAAATCTTCGTGATCCTGCAAACTAGAAGATCACTTGGATTAACTTAAGCTGTATAAGTGTATTAAGTAATTATTAAAACGAATCGAAATGGAAACAACGTTAGTAGAAATTAATAGAAACGGTGTTATTTAAATACTATAGTATTACATTAATGAACTCTTTATATTAGCAACATTATGGAACATCTAAAATATACTTATAGCATCCTTCTACAGTACTGTACCTATTATTCCCATATCATTGTATTCCATATCATACAATATCCAATAGCAGAAAGATCGTAAATCAGAAACACTGTTGGCCTCAATACCGACCACTGTGGAACACCGGGAATAACACCAATTACTTTGAAATAGAATGACTTAAATCTGACAGGTATTGTTTATAGAGATCGTGTGCGACGTGCGTATGATGTGCGATAACTATAAAGCAGAACAGCATAAAAAATCACCTCGAATGCTTTGGACATATAATTCCTGCTATATGCGATCCAAAGCCGAATATATCGCGTCGGTAGTGGTAAAACCAATTTTATGTGTGCGAAACTGCGTCATTATGAATTGAATGCCACATCTTTATCATTCTTTCAAACCTATCTTGTGGGCAGAGCACACTAGCGTTATTGTTGATGGCGCTGAGTCATACCTGGGGAATATCTGTTCTGGAGTGCCGCAATGATCAGTCTTGGAACGGCTGTTATTTGTGCTATATACCAGTGACTTGTTTAAAGTTACCAAGCATGCATTATTGCAGGTTTATGCAGATGACACACAGCTATTGTATTCTTTCCAGCTTGCTGGCGCTGATGTTGCGGCATTGCATGTAATTACATAGATCTTGCAAAGAATTTTGCGGTGTGCCAAAATTTACAATTAAATCCTGCCAAATCATCTGCCATTTTATTTTGTTCTAAAAGAAATAGATTATATGTGTATGTGGAACCGAGGTTTGAAATTAAAATAAATCAAGATATCAAACCTAAAAATATTAGGAGTGGTTTTGGATAATGATTTTGAGGATTTCAAAACATTATTGCAAAGTTATGTCTGCAATTTCATTGCTGGATATAAATACCCTATTTGGTGGATATTATTTACAATGAAAATGAAAAAAACCATTACACCAACTTCAAGCAACATAAAAATCCGTAAACTGCTGTAAGAATTCGAAATTCCATCCTGTATAATGCGAGAATTTCAAATTCATTTTATTAATACGTAGGGTGATAGGTACCGTGGCATTTGCGAGTAGTGCGCCTGCCTCACAGGAAACAATAATCTATTTTCGTTTAAAGACTCGCGTAATTAAATAATATGATATTACTTTGTATGTTATTCTGCTCTTTGTTTATTGTATTGTACATTTGCCGTTAGCAATTCGCACGGTCCTCTCAAGTAGGAAGTCTGAAAGTCAGAAAAATAACGCCTTCGGTCATACTTGCGCCCTCCTGTAAAGAGAAACGAAGCTAGTTATCGATGAGAATTGACGTCACCATCAAAGTTTATAAAAACCCTTAACATTGCGGTTTACAATTAATTAGTCCGCGGTCCTTCAATTTAGCTTCAGGAATAAGCACGCGTCTCCTTCGTCGAGTGTTTCTAATTCTTAAAATTAAAACTTCTCATCTTAAAATTTTGCATTTAAAATTAAGCTTAAAAAAATCGAGAACAAGAAGCAAAAGCTTTCCTCGACAGGTGATTAGTGATTTTGTACTAAAACCGTTTAAAATCCCCCTTTTATTTTGCTTAAATTTTTGTGGGTGTTGTGTAGAGTTTTGTGCCTTAAAATTTGGATTAAGAGAAGAATTATTTTTTTTCCCCGCATCGGCTGGTAAGATGTTCAAAATTTCTGCTTAAAACTAACCAATGCAATTACGTGAAAACCGTAACTCGTTCGCTCTCTCTCTCTCCCTTATTGAAAATTTGGTAAGGAAAATTTACCTGAGCTTATGTTAATCAACAGTATAAAATTTTAAAAATTCAACAATACAAAATTTGTGTTTTGTTTCCTTTTGTTCACTTGTTATTTTATTTAATTGTGTAGTTTGTTAGATTATTTCCAATGTCTCAAATATTCAATATATAATTGTTAAAAAATATAAGTCGTTCTATTATTTCGAAATTTAAAAGAAGTTCAGTTGAATCATTAGTAAAGACCCGGAGAGGAAGAGAAATTTTGTAAGAGAAAGCCGACGAGAAGGGGAAAATCAGCAATCTTTAGGCTAACTAACGGCCCTGCTACGACTGACGGTGGAAAACACAGTTGGAAAACATCTTTGGCTAACACTTACCTAAAACATTCGCTACGGAACAAAAGTTTGTTTCCCAGCATGGCTCGCCGGTCACAAGAGCAGGAGGGTTGTCTGGGAGACGGAATTTGGCTTGTCTTATTTGAATTTGGGCTGGCCATCCCCAAAAGTTTCCAGACAAGAAAACCCGTTCCGTTACACTGCTTCAAAATTATTTAAAAAACGCGAATATCTTGTAAAGCATAACATTATCATGATTGATAACTTGAGCTCTATTCAGAGTAGAATCCAATTTTAAATAAATTTCACTTTCCATTGCAATAACAAAGGTGACAATTACTTCCATAAGAGAACATTAGGAGGTTGAAAATTTTTATCAAACTGATTACACCCTTACAGACTACACAAAAAAATTAAATCTATGAAGCTCATGTGCCCCACATGGTACATACAACTTTAACCGATATATAATACATTATTTTGTTTACTTTAGCTAGAGAGTACTTATTGCATTAGATATTTAAGATAATCATAGTATATCACCACAAGACCGCCCTTTACCAGAATTCAATACGGCTTCAATTACATCGCCAACTATGAAAGTAATTGCCTATGATAATGAGGGCGCGTACTAACGGATCCCTTGTCTGTATTTATGCATTGCCTCATCACGTACTATCAGTTGCTTTTGATTTGATACATTAGGGACGTCACAGACTGTAGCGATATAAGTACACACCAAATTAATGCGGAATGACAGATGATCATGCGCGCGCCCTCCAGGGGGGACCATCAATTTATTATCGGTTATCGAACGATGTTTCAATTGCGTCTGTTTCCTTAGTTGTTCCCCATTGCCATTACCTCTGTTTAACGCAGGTGCGTTTATGTCGTCGTGTGGTAGATATTCTCTTTGGCCGCAATGATACTCTAGTTAATTTAAACGACAAAGGGAATTAATGAATCGTATTGCTGAGTTGACATATACGGTACGCTATACGTGATCATAGATAGGCTTTGTTGTTTTTATAAGTTAGCGTTAACACAAGCTGTAAAGCGGTTGAGATACGAGGGTCTAAATATAATGTATAATAACTAGATATCGAGTATGGGAAGTATCACATTAAATAATCCTTGTAGTTGACTGAAAAGAGAGATCTTTAGAACTCAGTTCTCTGAAGGCAATGTAGTTACCTCGAAAAATCTTTCCGAGCAATACATAAAACCAACCAAGAAAACTACTACAATCGCTTAAAATCACATAGTAGCCAGTGAAGTGTTGAAATGAACGAGTCCTTCAGGCTTTTAAACCCAGAAGTAGACGAATCTTTAGCTACTCAAAAGAGCAGAAGAAATCCTACACACTAATCCGATAGCGGATATTTAGAGCTGCGTATATTCCAGAAGTTGGGAGGACCAAAGGTTCTCATACAAAAGCGGGAAAAGGACACTACCACGACAATCTCACAGACTATGAGCCTCCGTGGTTCTCTGCAAAACGTTGGAAAAGAGCTACTGCAGCCGCCCGTTAGGACGACTACCAAACGAGCAAATCCACTGAGACTGCATCGTGAGCTGTGATGGATTTCTAGATGCTTGACGAATAAAGAACGAGTGTGCTTTTATAGATATTGGCACTTTTAACAACCCACACGAATTGGCCAAAAGGGCAGAGCAGGAGACGTAGATGTATGACCTCTGATGGAGTTCACGTCTTCTACGAGGTAGTTGAAGAGGTGGGCTTAAGATCGTTTCGATGACCAGGATGCCCAAAGTTACTGCGGACTTATGTGGCGCTAATATAGAGAAGTCTTATTTGATTGACTGAACTATACCTTGCAAGGTATGATGATTATTTGTTATATTATACAAGAGTAATTTACAATACCTCTCGCGTAGTTAACAGGTCTCATTTTATGGAAACTGTCTCAATCGGTGGATTTAAAGGCTACTTGTAGATTCCTCAAAAGAAAAAGAAAACCAATCAAAAAGACATGCCAAAATATAGATTGAGGAACAGAACGTTAAATACCTAACCCATGTGCTAGACAAAAACTCTCAGAAAACACACACGAACTTGAAGTAACAATAAAGCTAAAAGACCTATAGTGGTAGAGCCTAAAACTGGGATGTGACCAAAAATCTTTTGATGTAACAACGACAGTGAAAACCGGTCATCACTTATGCATCAGTACTTGGAGAAAAAGAACTGATCTGGCCATCACGAGAATTAAGCCCCAAGGATTCCAGGATTTACCATTCCCAATGTGGTCCGAGCGTGACAAAAGAATTCACTCTCAGATGACGAGGAAGGAACGATCATCAATCTCAATCTCCTCACAGTGATAAAATCTGAGACATGTTCCGGGATGACATGTCAATAAGTTCAGCTTCGTGGAAGAATTTACCACAAAGCTTAACAACAAAAGCGAATGGGATCAAAACATTACCTGGAAATTGATAGGTCATCATGGTATACGATAGCTCCAAATCGCGAGGACCGCTATGAATCTTACTGAGCTTTTACCGTGGGGATACCCAATTTTCCAAGCGAAATCACACTTTTTAAGATGCTCGTTCATATTACAAAATTCTATGACAGAAGTGACTATCATATGTCGATTGTCAACAGCTTCAAAAGGCATAACGATCATCTCCCGATGGCTTGATTGACTAAGAAATTAAAAGCAGACAAGTAACAACTCCCTGTTGGTTTTGGTCACACAGAAGAGAACGGAAACGAAATAACGGAGAAACTTAACGAAAAAGGGGCTGGAACACCATGCCCTGAAATTTCATGTGGGATAAATAGCAGTACAATATTGAAAAAATTGAAAAGAAATTTAGAGAAGAGAAAATCCAATTATTGGGAGCATCTGAGGAATGAAGTAAGAGCAATATTCGCATATTAACAGAGATACTTTCAGGCATTGTGTCATATAAGGACATATGATAGTTTAGCAAGGACTGAATGTAGGAGGGAACAGTAAATCTATCCAGCTTCTCAGCTGTGACCTAGCGCAATTCAGGATGTTGCACTTGGTATTTAAATTTGAAAAGAATCTACCTAACCGAGTCTTCTAATATCTGCTCTTTTCAACTAATAGACTGGTAGGTTTGGTCTAACAGAGAAAATAGGGTGATAATTTCTTTTGGGTTGCAAGTGTTAATTAATCTTATGCATAACTTTGTAGACTAATTTTTTGCCCTATCTTAAAATACCAACGTGTTTTAAAATCATTGAAGCATGGTTCATCAAATATATTTTAGACATCTAGAATAAACTTTTTTTATCCAGCAAACTTTTGCATCATTCACATCATGAACACCAAAATAAAGCAATAAGTTTTTGTTTCTAAGAGAGAGCAGACATTTTACCAAATTTAAATAAATATGTTTAATTGTAACGATACACCCACAATTTTACTTGGGACACGTTCATTTTACATTAAGCATTAGCACAGATCACCGGCACAGCAGACCTCCAATGACATCCTCTGATTTACTAAAACTAGTTCGTAAACAATTGAATGGTGGCGGCGTTTTACTACAAGTCTTATCCAGCACGCCATCTGACAATTAAAAGCTATATTATCATCGAAACATCTCATAAATTTCCATCCTCTCGTTATTTACTGTTTTCTGTTTCATTTTCATTTTTACTTTTACAACGCTCTACGACTGCATTTACCCGTCCTGAAGTCACCATCGGAATCTTTCCACCCGCATCATTCTTTCAGGTTTTGTGTCCATTTTTCTCAGCCCCTTTAGAAGCGCACAGTGGCGACATCTATCACGAGATTATTTAAATGAAGAGGAAGACGATAAAACGTAACGGATGTGCTATGTTGGTGGCTTCGCCGAATTTATATTTTTCCATTTCTGCGAGAGAAATCTTAACGAAATATCGGACGCATTGCAGTAATTGAAGGGGGAAAGGTTCTCCCCGCAGATTCGGACTAATGGCCAAAAAATTACCGAACCGCCTAATGGCATACTCGTAACGTATTTATTATACATGGCCCTCGAGTACAGAGGACCGTAAGCTCTTTTATTACGGATTGGAAGCGCGGGCTAATCCTTTTCCGAACCTCCGATGAACGAACTGCCGGAGAAAAACAAATTACGGGGTTTTTGCTCGCTTTTTTCCCATTCTCTCTCTCTCTCTATTTTCTTTTTTACAATCGAACGCGACCGAATGCCTCGTATTTAGGGCTAAGAGACAAAGCGATAACTTTTAATTATCGGAAAAAGCTCTGACGGTTCGTTGTATTTCTCGCGGTTTGTTTGGTTGCATGTTCTAAATTGGAATCTGTCCTTCCGGTTGGGTAGATTCCCTCGTCACGTGTCATCGTCGGTCGGCCAATGCCGAAGTATTTTAATAGAAAATCCCTATCCGCGCCCGTCATTTTCGACAAGCGTGTTGACATCTTCAGCGGCAAAGCTGAAACTAATTTCGTTTCTGAACAGCCTAATTTGTAACCAAATTCGATGAACACAAAAGTGACATTCACCAATAATGATAAGCGTAATTAGCCAACGCTAAATATAGAATAGCTACGACTAAATAGATTAGACAGAGAAAGTTTATATTGTTACATAATATATCTTTATTCTAACTAGAATATCATCAGAGTACACCGAGTAAGGACAAGAGAGGAGTTATAGCGGTCCAAATTTCTAAACCTAACTTCACATAAACAACAGCTTCCCAAAATGGCAGTTTGTTATTATTTACGTTCGTATCTACACAAATTAGTTTACTCAACCGTTTAATCTATATGATTTACTTGTTTTATTTATTTATTTTACGTATTTTATTAGTTTTGAATTACCTCTGCAGTTTTAAAAACATTTAATGAACTATGATATTCTTGTGTAAAAGGTAAGATCGTGGCCAGTGGCATAACATTTACATACTTTCTTATATATTATATTGTTAGGTTTAAGTGAAATAACTCAAATAATCGTGAAAGAGACACCAATGGGTATCATGTTGTAGTGCCAGTCACTCTCGCAAGATAAATTTTGATGCTAACGATGGTCGTAGTTTCTTGGGATTTCCAAATGAATCTAATATACAGTATGCGGCAAAATAAACAGTACTGAAATTATGAAACGTTTATTATTAATTATTTATGTACTTACTTTACTTATATAGTGTTGCAAACATTATTCACGGACGAGTCCCCGATAAAACACATGTTCAACGATGCCCTCCGTTCAGTTTGAAGCAGATATTCGTTACAGTTCGCGAAGTTTACAAACACGTCTGTGAACACAGGTTTGTTGCATGACAAGAAAAAAACATTGAATTTTAACCCGTAATTCCGAATGTCAGACGTGGATTGGTACAGAAAACAGCCTCCTTCAGCATTCCCCATATGTACGCATCAGGTGGTGTTAGGTCTGGTGAGTGCGATGGGTATAGGAAATCAGTGCACGCGAAATAAGGCCGATCCCCAAAATGATTGCACAGCATTCGAAAGAGACTCCTAGCCGTGTGAAGGTTGCCCGGTTCTCTGAAACCATTGTCGATTACGTGTGGTGTCCCTGGCACGTACAAAAATCGCAGAAGATCATGCAGAAATGGTGTGATAACCTGTTCTCTGTAGCGCCTGTTTCATAAACTTAGGCCTAAATGCGCCGGCAACTTCTTTTAAGCTTGGACCGTTTCCGCGTCCTTTTGCTGAAGGAGGCTGTTTTCCGTACTGATTCACCGTCTGACATTCCGAATTGCGGGTTAAAATTCAACGTTTTTTTCTTGCCATGCAACAACCTGTGTTTGTCACAGACGTGTTTGTGAATTCGCAAACGCTATGAATACTGCTTCAAACTGAACGGAGGGCATCTTAAACGTGTGTTTTATCGGGGACGTCGTCGTGAATAATATTTGCAACACTATATAATGTAAAGTAAGTACATAAATAATAAATAATAAACGTTTCATCATTTCAGTACTGTTTATTTTGCCGCATACCGTATATGACACGACAAGAATTAAGAAAGTACATGAATAAGAACTATTATCGTTGTGCAGAGATTCCTAGGTCACATTAAATCAAATTTATTTGTTGATACACTGTTTTAAGCTAGATTGCTATTTATCGCAGAACTAACTTAATTCATTTTATGTTCCTTTTTAAAATAATGTGATTTTGGTTTGAAACTGCATTTTACTGGTAAATTTTAATCACATTTATTCACATTATAGGCAATTCGATATTATATAGTCTACGTCTGAACTGTATCCACTTGTGCACCCCCGGACATTATTGTTGACAAACCAGTGCCGGATCGGATGTTCGAAATGAAGTAGTCGAATAGAAAGGAACAATCTTTGTATCGCACAGAACGATATAGTAATAACTCTTCAACCCTAATTAAAAGTTATTGTGTATTCGTGTCAGAAATTTGAAAGTCCCTTCCACCGATGCTGTTGCATTTTTATTAATTTATTTGAGAAAGAACCACAACATATTTATTCCTGGAAGAATATTTTACACTATAAAAATATAAACAAAGATTTATTTCACAAAAAGGAAAGAATATGAACATAATTATCGTAAAACACTTGCAAATATATGTATCACTTAATCACACATTATTTTACTGGAATCGTGTTTTCTATTACTATAAACTGTTCATAAATATTTGCAACAAAATCAGAATAAAAACGCATAAATTTGTGTATTTTTTAATCTATTTTTCTACTTCCTTTAAAATATAAATTATTCTACACGTTTGAAAATTCCCGGCAACGGCTTTACAAAATGGCAGCTGGGCTTGAAAGTTATTCAAAAAGGATCACTCAAGAACAATGGATTTTTGCGGACATGTCCTTACTGTAATATACTGTGATATCACGTACCGACAACAAAATCGTCATACTGACAGTTTAGTACGAACTAATGCCCCAACACTTCAACACATTTGACTTAGTCATTGTCAAAATAGTTTAATTAAATTCAAATTAAAACCTTAATCCCGATTTCAAATAAAAAATTCACACGTAACATGTATTACCAACCTGTGCTGTTAACTCCTCAGCGTATTTTCAACAAAATTAAGATTTGTCGGCGCAAAAAATATTATGCAGCACACGGCCAGAAATTCTTTTGCTGGTATTCGCGCTGTGAGTCTCCCGTGCTCACATTGGCAAAACTAGAGTTTCTGGCCTAGTGATACAAATATATATTTTTTTTAATCCCATTGTCCTTCTAACTTTTGAAAAAAAGACACAATTTCAGAAAGTTCATTCCACTCACTTCTCCCTCTGGTTCTCATTTCATAAACGTTTAACCCCTTACCACTTCACCAGCCACTATTCAATCCTGGCCACCTGCCTATATAAACCGTGGATTTACCGCAATCGTGGCAGATTCCACCGGTGCCAGATCCTCTTCGCTGACAAGAATTATAAATCGTGTCGTGTCTCGCTCTAGACGCGACTGCGCTCGACGATAGAACAAGAGAGGAGGGTTACGTCGTGTCCCACCCGTGGGGCGACTACTTACTATTTACGGAAGATTAGCGGAAAGTAGTCAAATTCTGCGCACTTAACTTCATACAGCTATGTTACCTTCAAAACCGTCACATAGTTGATTTTTTTAAAATGTAAAACATTTTAAACATTCAATATTTACCACAAAAGCACTCGAACAATTTTGTGCTTAAAAAAAAATACAACTGAAAACTTAGTGTACGCAGAATTACACTATCCAGTCGGGTAATTCTGCGCACCTAATGTACGTATGAAGACCATGTACTAAAATTTGAAATCTAAATGTAATTCTTTACTAATAATCGATATTACTGTTTGCAACAAGCGTAAAATGAAAGGAAATTGAATTAAATTTGTGTATTTACCTTTGCTTTTCACAAAAAGATTATTCTATGCAACTAGAAGTGATATAATCACAGACCCAGACGAAACAAACACAAATAATGGCGTCTTCTCCTTCACACTAACTTTCCGCGCGTGTCCTTGGATGGCAGTATCGGACACACGACTAAATAAGTTACGTGAACATTGAAAGACAAATGTATGCATGTACAAATGTATGTACGCAAAATTACCCGCCTGCGCAGAATTCGACCACTTTCCTCTACGCTGTGTTATGCCCGAGGGGCAACTACAGTCTATAATTAAACAAGGCGTAGGGGATTGCGGCGTGCCACTCGAGGCGCCACTATACTCTGCAATCCGACAGGGTCGGAAAAACTAACGCCGTGTCACACTCAAAGGGCGGCTACGATCTATAGTGATACAGAGAAAAACTATCGTCGTGTCACACCCGTAGGGCGACCTCGATCTACAGTCCTGGTCAGGGAAGACGATCCGCAGAGTCTGCCACTATCGCGGTAACTGCACGCCTTATATACGCACCCGCACAGGTGGGGATCAAAGCGTGAGTCGAATGAATATGCAGCGCGTAGGGACGCGATATACTAAGAATTGAAACTAAGACACATACCGGCGAAATTACGCAAACGAAAGATCAAATTAATGAATAAACCTGGCTGTAATGTTATCAAAACTATGGAAAAATTTAATCTGGATAACTGAAAATTTATACTAAAAAAATTACTAAGATAAAATTTACTAGAATTAGTTTTTCCATGTAATGTTACAATATGTTTTAATCACACTCGAAATGTAGTATTTGTACTCTTTTGGTGTAAGTTATATGTTTACCCTCTAGTAAGTCATGGAATTTTTCTTTTTATAACTTAAGTTGGCAGTATAAGTTTAAAAACGTGTAGGTTGAGTTATTCTATGGTGTGTGTGTGGTGCAGGTTATGTTATACCGTTGACAGATCAGGTTTTGTCGTTTTGGCAAAAACTACATATAAACCAATACAATACACATGAAAGATATATTTTATTTGCCACAACCAACATGATATTTTGAATAAATAAAATTTTTAGTTGCTTAGATTTTGTCTTGTTTACTCCGTTTCAGCCATTGATCCATTTACCGAGAAATTTTCACAATTATATTTAATTTGTTTTAAATTTAGTTAAGAGTTGATTGTTTGATTTATTTAATTAAGTGTTAAGTTTTTTTAAATTAATTTCATTCATTTTAATGTCTTTTGGTTGCTCATGTTTTAACGCCTATCTTTTCAATGCGTTTTCTACTGGATTTTGTCGGTGATTTGTGCGTTTGCGTTGTTCGTATTATTATACGGCTGCGTTGTGGAATTTTGTCAGGCAGTTCCTTGGTTGACTTTTACGTGAGTAGATGTATTTTTAAATCTTTGAGGCCATTTTGTAATTCTTGAGATATTGAGATTTGATTTCTATGAATATTTTGTCCATCAAGGAATTCGCTTTATAATAATTGTTATTATATTGATGTGTGCACATTAAAGATATAAGATCATTTGTTATTTTTGTTCGGGAAGATTTTAGTTGTAATTTTCTTATTTTAGTTTAAAGAGTTAATTTTTCCGTTTTCCTATTTTTTTGATTCATTTTTATTTTATCTATCACCTTAGTTGGGTGAGTAGAAGCTTTGTTCTTGCATTTAGTTTTAATTTTTGTAAATTTCTAGTGATTGTCCACGAATTTATTTTATTTTTATTTGAAACCACGTGGATTAAATTGGTATAATTAGGATTATCTTCCTGAACAAACAAAACTTTTGCTTTGTATAGCAAATAACATTATCCTATTGTAATTTAGAATCAAGTGCAGTTTATTTTAGGCCAGAACCTTCAGTTCACGGTTTTTTTCTGCACAAATTGTAATTAACCCATTTTTTTAAATAAATTTTGATTGTTAATTATCTTCGTTGGGTTAAAAATTCTGTTCTTTTATTTTTAATTAAACCTTTTCAATTTTTGGGGTAATTTAAGAGAGTCTGATTTCTTTCACTCACAATTTACTTTTCAATACAATACACATGAAAGATATATTTTATTTGCACACCACATGAATTTTGGAATAAGATAAAATTTTAGTTGCTTAGATTTTGTCTTGTTTACTCCGTTTCAGCCATTGATCCATTTACCGAGAAATTTTCACAATTATATTTAATTTGTTTTAAATTTAGTTAAGAGTTGATTGTTTGATTTATTTAATTAAGTGTTAAGTTTTTTTAAATTAATTTCATTCATTTTAATGTCTTTTGGTTGCTCATGTTTAACGCCTATCTTTTCAATGCGTTTTTCTACTGGATTTTTGTCGGTGATTTGTTGCGTTTGCGTTGTTCGTATTATTATACGGCTGCGTTGTGGATTTTGTCAGGCAGTTTCCTTGGTTGACTTTTTACGTGAGTAGATGTCATTTTTAAATCTTTGAGGCCATTTTGTAATTCTTGAGATATTGAGATTTGATTTCTATGAATATTTTGTCCATCAAGGAATTCGCTTTATAATAATTGTTATTATATTGATGTGTGCACATTAAAGATATAAGATCATTTGTTATTTTTGTTCGGGAAGATTTTAGTTGTAATTTTCTTATTTTAGTTTAAAGAGTTAATTTTTCCGTTTTCCTATTTTTTTGATTCATTTTTATTTTATCTATCACCTTAGTTGGGTGAGTAGAAGCTTTGTTCTTGCATTTAGTTTTAATTTTTGTAAATTTCTAGTGATTTGTCCACGAATTTATTTTATTTTTATTTGAAACCACGTGGATTAAATTGGTATAATTAGGATTATCTTCCTGAACAAACAAAACTTTTGCTTTGTATAGCAAATAACATTATCCTATTGTAATTTAGAATCAAGTGCAGTTTATTTTAGGCCAGAACCTTCAGTTCACGGTTTTTTTTCTGCACAAATTGTAATTAACCCATTTTTTTAAATAAATTTTGATTGTTAATTATCTTCGTTGGGTTAAAAATTCTGTTCTTTTATTTTTAATTAAACCTTTTCAATTTTTGGGGTAATTTAAGAGAGTCTGATTTCTTTCACTCACAATTTACTTTTCGTGGTTAGATTCAAGTTTTAATTTGCGAGGGTAACTCTGAGGTTAATAGTTCTTTTGCGCCCTTTTAAAATTTTATCCGTTGAGCTAGCTAATTTAAATTTCCTTTTCATTTTTTAAAATTCATTTTGCATTTTCAAATTGAGTCAGTACACAGCATATACACAGCAGAGGGTAAATTTAGTTGATCATATTGTATTTGGAACTATGTATTTGTTCAGATTTATACCTACATTCCTTTGTAAACCGGACTGGTATATCAATTACCGTGGTATTTCTGCCAACCACTATGAAATATGTTTATTATGCATGAAAAAGTTACTGTTATGACCCTACAACATTTCAATATTTTTTTTGGTAAATATAGAATGAGAAGATCGATAAGATCCTCCGAAAAATGTCACGCATGTGATCGTGTTCTTTCATAATCAAACTACATTAGCTTATCGTGTCCCAGCAACATTTCAACGACGGATATAGCAACTACGACGATGCAATCTTATAAACCTAGTCACTGCTTTTTTTTTCGCAAATAAAAAGGATCTAGATGAAACCAAAGGCACAGCATATTTAATACTTCAAGACCTCAAGCGTCACGATCTACTCGTAGCGGGTTCCGACAATGTTCCTTTCCATTAATCACTAGCACGCGCCTGACGCAACGAAGACAATTCAAATAATTAGCGCTGTCAAAGATCACAACGTGAGCGCCGCACGCTTCTGTTATCTCTGTACACGATCCGAGGCTACTACTACTATATTGCTACCGTTCGAGCGAAACAACTACCTACCGACGTTTCATGGCGTGGAACAGTCGTCGCGCCGTTCCGTCCATTAAGTAGCGTTCACGGGGGACGCGCGGGCGCCCTCTGGTGCACGCGGAGCCAATTAAGCGTACCTGCTCCAATTATTAGCAGGCGAGCTGTGAAAATCGAGCGGATTTACGGTAATGGGCCGAACAAAAGGACGACGGCGAATTGGAACTGTCATAATTGACGTTGATGATGAAGTATCGTTTGGATCATCCAATCGGGAGGAAGGAGCAGCACAGCCTGCAGTCGGTAGTCGAAAGTTGCGCAATAAATATCTATACTCATTACGGGAATTTAGATCAAGGTCAGATTGAAATCTCGTTTAGTACTCAAATGGATCTTATTACGTTTCTCTTAACAAAAACAGCGGATCTTTTCCAACGCTAATACCATTGTTTCTTTTTCATTTCGAGGTATAGTCTGTCCATAGATATAACGACTTGACCAATGAGCATTACCGGGGATTATCCACTACCTGCCGCCGCAAATACTGAAAGATTATGCAAATGAGGTAATGCGCGTATTAGAAGAAATTGAACTCTACTTATTGTTAGTCAAAACAGTGGCCAGGGCCACGCAACTATTCTGGCACTGCAGGAGAGTTGCTGGTAAAACCTGGGGATTAAAGCCGAAGGTGATTCATTGGCTATATACTGCCGGGATAAGACCAGCGATAACATACGGGGTAGTGGTCTGGTGGAAGAGGACAGAAGTGTCCTCCGCAGCGAAGCTGCTAACCGCTGTCCAGAGACAGGCATTGCTGGGTATCACTGGTGCAATTAACGCTACAGGGACCGCCTCTTTGGAGATCATTGTGGGCCTCCCCCCGCTGGAGTTTATGTGAGCGCGGAGGCAATGAATGCGATCCTTAGACTGAAAGCCAACAACCTGTGGCATCCCAACTTCAGGGTGGGAGGGCACACTTATACCACGGGTACGATGCTGGACGGGTCATTGCTGCAAATGCCCACGAACAGCATGGCACCCGAAATTATCTTCACTAAAAAGGTGAAAATCTCCATACCGAACAGAGACCAGGCACGTAGTGAGATCACTGCTAATGAAAACTGGTACACGGATGGATCCAAATCCAGCCAGCGCACAGGAGCCGGTATTTGTGAGCCCAGTCCTAATCAAAGGATATCCATAAACCTGGAGAAACATACAACGGTCTTCCAGGCAGAGGTATTCGCCCTTGCAGCCTGTGCCGAAATGATTGCAAAAGGGGGCTACATGAGGAGGAAAATTAGTATAATAACTGACAGCCAGGCTGTCATTAAGACAGTCTCGAACCCCGTAACTAGGTCAAAACTAGTTAGGGACTGCAAACAATCCCTCAATGCACTGGCACGAGACAATACTGTGTCTCTGATTTGGGTGCCGGGACATGAGGATATAAAGGGCAATATAATAGCCGACGAACTAGCCAAGGAGGGCTCTAAGAGACACTTCATGGCTCCAGAGCCCGTATGTGGGATTACTAAGAATTCCGCAAGAAGGGAGATCTGGACCTGGTTAGATAAAGAAAGTGCAAAGAAATGGAGGTCGACTGAAGGTCAACTCTGTACCAAAGCGCTGATAGGGGAAGGGGATGTTAGTTTCTCTGATATCCTACTCAGGCGCAGTAAGAAAGAAGTCAAAATCATTACTGGGTTGGTAACTGAACACTGTCCCCTGCAAAAGCATCTATACAACACAGGCCGGGTAAGCGAATCGTGGTTTAGAAGATGCGAACTACAAGAGGAAACGAGTTTACATGTAATCTGCACATGTGAGGAACTGAAGGTACTCAGGCAGAAATATTTAGAGGGAGATCTATTGGAGCCCTCAAAGGTTCTCAAGTTTCCACTGGGCAAGATACTTGGCTTTATAAAAAAAAACACCAAGCTGCTTGGGTGGAAATAAGAGAATTAGTAGGGATGGTACAATGAGCACCTAGCTCAAGTGCCCGGACATTAAGTGCCCACCCTAACTTTAATGAATGAATGAATGGCTTTACCATTTTCTTCAATAATAGTTCTAAAATGTTTTTTTGTCACTGCAAATGGTAAAAAGAAAGATAACTAGACTATTCCTGCGTCTGAGACGACATGAAATTAATGAATAACATTGATAGTATGAGTATTGATTCTCAAGGTGCGGATTTTACTATTTTCTAAATCAATTTTGTTCGGAAAAACCGTTCTAAAAATAAAAAAATGTTTAAAATAGTAATCAGGTTTTGTCACACTTAATAACATCAACCCAATACCAATTTCTCCAAACATTTATCCCCCAATAACGAACAAATCACCTCCGCACGGATCGCGGTTAAGCTCCCCGTCTATCAAACGAACGGAGCGCTAATCCAGCGCGCACTTGTTAACAACACATTTCATCCAGAACTTACAAGCGGCAGTTATAACTTGGGATTAACTTTACAACTTCGGAATGAGCGCCAGACGAAATTACTTTCGTCTCTGCGCTTGTCTCATATCGATATTCGCGTCGCCCCCAAAACTGGTGTAAGTAGCGAAGGGAAGCGGTTCCTACGGTTCCGTTTTTCGACCGCTAAACAAATTGGAAAATCCGTCTTCTTCGACAGAGCCGAAGAAGATCGGCGCGTAGTCGCGTCAGACGGCCCGATAACACTACGGAGTAAGTAATTTACGAGGCAAGTCTGGATATAGGTTTTGTCCGCCTGTCGCGCGCTTCTTATGGGATCTGGGGCTGGAGAAATGTAATTTCGCGGATCGCACGCTTGTGTATCGCCTTGAGAATGCTGGTTGAGGTTGTGTTCAACTTGTTTCAAATTTCTAGTACCGTTGGAATTATGATACAAGTTTAGATTTATGGAAAGGGAGTAGTGGTGGTTCCTGCCTTCAAAAATAGGTGAAAGAGTTGCAAAGTAGCGAACTTAGAATTAGATACAATATGGCTCGAAGTATGTGGCAGGGAATATATGGTTACTTATTTAGAGTTAGAGAGTAGTGAGAGTAGGTTGTAGCTTGTAGGTGCAATAATAACTATCCTCAGACTAATAAATGCACCATGCTTTCAAATACTCTCCTGATTAGAGTAGTGTGGAATTAGCTCTTTTTAATATAATACTCTGTTTGATTTTACTTGATTTTATTAAACACCATTCACTTAGCGGTACATTAGCGATAGCCATGACGACTTTCCTGGACATCGAGGGAGCATTTAACAATGCTACCACTAATTCACTCATCGGGGCGTTCGGAGAAGGGGCGTCGCGCGCCGAAAACTTCTACAGTGGGTAAGAGCCAGCCTGGAAAGAAGGATAATCACATCCACAATTGGTGAGGCTACCATTGAGGCGGAGGCGGGAGGGGGATGCCCGCAGGGTGGAGTTCTTTCTCCCTTGCTGTGGGCTACCCTGGTAGATGACCTAATCCGGAAGCTGACCGGCAAGGGATTCCATTGTCTTGGATATGCTGACGACCTTACAATAGTCGCCAAAGGGCGGTTTCCAAAGGTTCTGGTGGAGCGTATGCAAACCGCTCTCAACACGGTCTACAAATGGTGTAAACAAGAGCGACTATCAGTCAATGCTCAAAAAATACAGGCTGTCACGTTTTAAAGAAAAAGAACGCTAGAAGGCTTACAGCCACTAGTGATAGGAGGTGAACGAATTCCATACGTCAAAGAGGCGAAATACCTGGGAGTATGGTCTGATCAAAGGCACACATGGAATTCACATATCCAAAAATTGGCCAGCAAAGCCACCATCGCCCTGGGTAGGTGCAGGAGGCTTTGTAGAAAGAATTGGGGCCTTAGCCCCAAGATGACTCTGTGGTTGTTACACAGGGTAATTAGACCCATGTTAACGTATGGAGCAGTAGCATGGTGGCCAAAGGCGCAGCAGCGGGGGCGGCCAAAGCGTTGGTGCGTGCAGAGGTTGGCGTGCCTGTGCGCCACGGGGGCGTTGAGATCGACCCCTACCGCCGCGATTGAAGTAATTCTGAACCTCCCACCAATACATATTTTTGTACAAGGAGCCGCAAGGTCCACAGTACACAGACTCTTACATAGTCAAGTACCGATAAGTAAATCGCACGGGGCTGACTATAAAAAACTGCTAGACGAACTCAAGGACGCACCTCTTTTAGGAATGCCATGTGATGCCATGGTTCAAACCCCTAACCTAGATAAAAAATATCAGGTTTATAATACCAGATAAGAAGGACTGGGAGCAGGTGCCCCGGTAAGAGCGGACTCAAACTGGTTACTGACGCTCTAAAAACGGATTACGCGTTGGAACGGGAATATACACTAAGAAGCCTAAAAAGGCTCTTTCGGTAAGCTTCAGCAAAGACACGACTGTGTTCCAAGCTGAGGTTGCTGCAATTCATCACTGTGTCCGAGAGATAGAAAGATGTACCGAACCGGGTAAAAGCCGTCGCTATCATTCTCTGGACAGTCAGTCACACTTAAAGCGATTTAGCTCCTCAAGCGCGGACTCTAAGCTGATTTGGGATTGTGTAAGCGCCCTAAATGAGGTGGGCACCCAAAGGAAAGTAACCCTAGCCTGGGTCCCTTAGCCATTCGGCGTGAGAGGAAATGAGGCGGCGGACGAGCTGGCCAGCGAGGTTCGTCAAGGCCATTCGTGTGGAGCCGACCCTCTTTCGGCCTACCAAATCGCAAATTAAAAAATCCATCACATGAATGGATTATACAATCAGTCCAAGAGTGGTGGCAAAATCACCGGGACAATGGCAGGCAAAAGAGTTCCTAAAAGGAGCAGAGGCCTGAACTCACGAGAGATCTACTGTAATAAAGACAGGAAGACTGTCAAAATGATTGTAGGTCTGCTGACTGGTCACTGTAGACTGAATAGGCATATGTATAACATAGGCCTGGCAGATGATGCAACCTGCAGATACTGCCAAGAAGAGGAAGAAACACCAGTTCATGTGCTGTGCCAATGTGAAGGCCTGGCGAGGACAAGGTTTCTAGTAATGGGGGAGGAGAACCCCACAGCTAGTAGCTACTTAAAGAAGCCGCTCTCAAAGATGATAGGCCTAATTAAGAGGGCAAAATTAGAGAGCATCCTCTAGGAAAAAAGGGGATCACAATAGATCTGAAAAGGTCGCGGTGAAACAGGTCGATAGGCCACCCCAATCCTAATCTAATTTAATCTAATCTAGCGGTACAATCACCGAATCTCTACACTCGACAATCGCTACCATCGATCGACCGGTTGGCAAAAAGTACAAAACATGACATAGAAGTGCAAAGCAATATTCAAAAAATTAGTTACCAGATTAACAGGCTTCCAAAAATTGCAGTGTGTTTAGTTTAGAAATACATGTGTTCGACAACTAGATACAAGTGATAAATTAAAGAAATGCCCTTTTGATTGATAAAAATCACTGTATTTAATTTTTATTACACTATAATTATTAAATTCAAATTCTATTTGTTTAATTACTGTAAGCATTTTCTTGATTAAATTTAATTCTTTACATGTAGGTAATCCTAAAATATTTGAAGCTTTTGAGTCAATGACATAAAATGTTAGAGGGTGCAGTTGAGACAGTTGGGCACGTATGACGATGATAATTTTAGTTGTGGTTGTGCCGCATCTGCCCTTTTTAAGTTAACTTTGAGTGTGTGTGTTAAGAATGACACTAAACAGTGTTGTTTATGATATGACGTGTGTGAAGCTAAGTCTCCGTAAAAGTGCTGGTTTAGTGATGACTGAAATAGTTATTTTCTGGCAGAAAGCACATAATCTGCAAAACATCAATCAGGATCACTAAATTGGAAGCGTTATACAATGAACAGAGAAGCCTTCAAAAATATTCTAAACGAAGGAAACATAAGGGCAAAAAAGAGTACGCTTTTAAAGAAGAGCTGGAAAACTTATTTCATAAAGCTCACGCCAATGCTATGGAAATTATTAAAATAGAAGACAGACAATTTTTATACCTCAAAGATAGAAAGGAAGAGTTGGTGTTTTAGAAGCAATGATGAAAATACAGAAAAGTAGAACAGGGTTCTAGAGGATCTATGTTCGCAATGAATTTAAATTGGCCCGATCTGAATTGTAAGGATTGAAGGCTTAGCCTGCAAAGCGCCGTTCCAAAACTTGTTGCTTTTAAAGAATCTTTGTTGTTTTCGATCTGTTTATAGGTGCTCTTGTCATTAGAGTGCAAGCTGCTAACTCTTTTTTCTTTATTATTTCGTAGTTCCTCATCCGCTGGACATATCCAAACCAAGGTAGTCTTCATGTCGTGAAAAATAATTTCTGAGGTCGTAAGCTTTTTATATGCTGTTTTTATTAGCACCTTTGTTGCAAAGATTATCTTTTTTCCCCTGCGTTAGCATTCTGATGTGCAGTGCTTCCGCATTTTAACCACGGGACGCTTTGCGGCTTTGTAGAGCTTTATCACAGTTTTTTTTCTATTTAACTTACATACTTCCTTGCTTCCCCTTTGGATTCGATTAGCTATTGCATTGTCTATATCATTTTTTTTCCAATTTACTGTTACTCCCAGGTATTTGAAGCTCCTTTGAAACAATTTTGATTCCTAATTTGTTATAAGTATCAGTTTTGCTGCTTCATGCTTTCCGTGAGCTGATCAAGTATTTTGTTTTATCTTGAATTATGTGAAGTTCTCTGTAACTAACTTATTTTTTATTTATAGCAACAGCTGCTAGTCCATGCTTCCTCCAGCTTTTGCTATTGTTATTAAAATCAGGTCGTCCACATATGATTTGTGTAGGATTCTCGGAGATCGAAGATGCTATAAAGCATACTGCATGAAAAATCAACGACAGTGAGTTCCATATGCATTTACATGTAAATGGGGCCATGGTTCTAAATTACTACGAACAATGGATTTTCTTAAATGGAACATAATTATTCTCTACTAACAATAAGTGCTTTTTCCAGCTCAGTTTCGCATCGAGGGTAACACTCAAATACTTTACTTTTTTGGTTAATTGTAACTCCTGCCCAAACAGTCTAACACCGCCTAGGTCACTGAGTTTCCTCATGTTGGTAAAGGCAACCAACTTTGTTTTTCGTGGATTAACGGAGAGTCCTTGTGAAAGGCACCATTCCTCCACCTTCGTAGTGCATTACGCATGATGTCCGCCACCACGCCCGGGAACTTTCCCCTAGCTACGATGACAACGGTAAAGCCATTGAAACGCAAAGTTCCAACCATTGTAAACCTATACCACTACCTCAAGAGCTTTCATGCCACAATTTTATAAAAATTGGCCAAGATGTTAAAGAAGAAATTTGATGTAAAATATCTGCCGGTATTAATCAAAATCGAGTAAACAACTCTGCGTCCTTGCCCATGACTCTTTTATCTTTTTGGGATTTATCTTTTAATTCAACTTCTATTTCAAGTAAGTTAAACAAAAGTGTTTACATTCAACATGAATTATTCCCTTTGTTAAATTTTTGATTAGATTATCCCCACAGATAAAAAGAACAAAAAACAGAAAACGCAAATACAAGTGCCGACAAACAAAAACACTCCACACATCCTCTTGTCTTCCTCCTTAACGAGTACGAAACTCCTTAGTTATCAAAGTTTGGCGACCAAAACCCCGTCGTCAGTGTTGCCTTATTCACCGGCGTAAATGCGAGTTTCTTTCCCTTTTCTTTAGAGTTCAGAGCCACGTGATCACACGTGCCCTGACTGCAACTTAATTCGCGATCAAAAAAAAAGAACCTCGTCCGCTCTCGGGAAAAACTTTCTTACTTCGTTTGCTCTGTAGATTCCCAAAGTTCGTTTGGTTACCCTAAGCATCCTTACATGTAGTTTCTGTCATCGCGCGCCTCATTTAGGACGATTTCATTAGTCCAAGGTCCCGTTAATAATTAGATTATTGCGAAGATTTGTTGTGAAAAAAAAAAAGAAATTAAGTCAGGGAGAAATTGCTTCTATTATTTTCCTTTCAGAATAAATTCGAGCATTTATTTCTATATTCCGGACTTGTGAATATTTTTTTTGTTGTTGTCGGGGGAACTATTTGACATGTAGTCTTTTGAAACACTGTAGCTTGTTGATTTTTTTTGTATTTACCCTTCTATCTCTTTTAGTCATTAAATTACACCAGCTATTCCATCATACTAGTAACCTATACTGTTATGAAAAGCTAAATAATTACAATTCACCCTAAAGCCCATGCTCCACAATAAAACATTTTTTTTTGTTGTCGGAGCCGTCTGACATGAAGTCTTCGAAAGCACTCCAGCCTCTCGGCTTTTTGTATTTAAGGCGAATCTGGACATACAAATATGCGACAGAGATAAATATATCGGAAAAGTATTCCGCGCTTTTTGGGAAAACAGTACGACCGATTTTTAAATTTTAAACTGGATTTGTCTTAGAATAATATTTGAAATTGCGCCAACGTTTTAATATTTTTTATTTTTGATGTATTTAAATCTTTAAATGTTATAATTTTTAATTTTGTTATTAAAAACAACGGCGCATTTTAACACCAATTTCTTAATGACAAAACTTTTTTAATTTTTGAATTGGACTAATAATAACGCCCGAAACAGAAATATTTGTTTTTGTTTAAATATATGTTTTAACGAAGTAAATACATATGACTCGCTATGGAATCATGTGAGGTATAAATATAGGGATTTTCAATTTTGTTTTCAGTAGAGTCTTTTCGTGTATTTTACACAACCCCACCTACTTCCTATCTATGTTTTAAAAAAGTGCGAAATTCATAAAATGTGTAAATGTTAATAATAGGAACAAAAAAACTTTTTTTTTGTATAATTATCTTCAAAGAAAATAAAACACAGTGAATTAAAAATAAAGGATATATCCATTAGATAAAATGTTCCAATTCAAAAAAAGAAAATAAGTAATATTTTTCATGTATTATTATCATGTATTCATTTATAAATGTAAATAGTAAATAGATAATGCACTTACTAATAATCCACAAATAAAACAAGAAATTAAGAATTCTTGGATTTTTTGTACATATAAAATTACTACAAATATACAAACACATAGTCAAAATATGCGTTTCAATTTTTATTCATTTTCGTCTGGCTCTCTAATTTCTAAACTTCTTCATCTCCGTGGGTCTATTATTTCAGCCAACACCGCTTTTTCATTACAAAATTTCAACTTTGGAAGTAACGTTTTGTTCCAAAAAACATAACCTGGCAAAATCCGTTCGATGCAAATGTCTTTGGAAGTCCAGACAATAAAATCGAAATATTTCCTACCAATGACATGCAATTGCCCTTGCACCTGATAGTAATAATTATGAGAGCCTTTCAGACGACATTATTTGTTTTAATTATTGCATCAGCGATTGTTAAATTTTTTACCGCTTTCGGGCATCAACAATACCTCCATTATCGGTTAATCCATCTGGAGATGCGGCTAAGTAGTCATATTCTAAATGGACAAATGAACCACAAGCCACAAGATAGTCCATAAGATTTTAATTTATCCATTTGGATTTCCTATTGAGAATAATTAAAGAAGCAATTATGGTTGATCGTTCAACTCTATCATTGGAAATTACCCCATAATAAACCAGATTTTCGACGCTATAATATGTATTACAAACAATAAATTACAATAGAATCGTACATTAAATAATAGGTTAACCATTGTAATACTCTATCTGACTTTTAACTATGTGTATACTTTTTATTCACGAGTCATAGTTATAAATAATATAAAACCACTTCAATAATTTCCTTGATGCTAATTATATTACGAAATAGAACATCAATAAAATACAAAAAAAAAATGCACATAGCAATTTTTTCGACTGGGTAAAATGTATAAATACACATCAGTTACCTTTCTGGGTCTCGCTATGGATGAAAACTTAAATTGGAGCTCCTATCTGGACATATTGGTAAAAAAATTATATCAACTCAGTTATTGCATAAGAATTCTAAGTAAATATTGTGAAAAAAATGTTTTAATTACTATATACTATGGAGTTTTTATATCAAGACTGAAATTTGCTATCCTGTTATGGGGCAACACTTCAGGTATTATTAGAGTTTTTCGAATTCAAAAACAAGTGTTACGTATAATTTTTGGCCTTCCTTTGAGGAAATCGTGTCGTGGGAAATTTAAAACTAATAGGTTACTTACAGTTGTTGCGCTGTATATTTACGAGTGCTTAATTTTTAATTTCAAATATAAAGAAAAATACGAACATCTTCTGCCAGGCCATTGTCATAATACAAGATTTCAAACAAATTATAATTACCCGTTGCACACCATGTCTTTATTTGAAAAAGGTCCTTGCTACTCAAGTATAAAGCTTTTCAATAAACTTCCCCAACGAATTAAAAATATAAATAATTTGAAATTATTCAAGAAAGAAATCATTAATTTGCTAATTAATTTGGAACCTTATGAATTTGAGGATTACTTTAAGATGTAGTTTCTGAGTTTGCTGCTAAGAAATATATTTACCTCTGATTGTATTGTGACATATATATTTAACTTTTAGTAATTATATAAGCTTTTTAGTTAATTTTTTTTTTTTTCTGATAAGAATACTACCTTTTTTGAATCAATATGTAATAGGTATATGTTAATGTCACTATTTTTTTTATTTGTAAATTGTAATTGTACTTATATATTTTATATAAGCTCTAGTTAATTTTTTTTTCTGATAAGAATACTACCTTTTTTGAATCAATATGCAATAGGTATATGTTAATGTCACTTTTTTTTTATTTGTAATTTGTTTTTGGACCTGTTTCAACCCACTTATACTTTTTGTGGCTGTTTGAAATAAAATTATCTATCTATCTATCTATCTATCTACACCTATAACAATTACTTTTATATCTGCTTAGATTACATACCTAGTATCACAGTCATTTATATTGACCACCCTAGAATTATTTTTGGATTTTAACGCACTGAAATACGCAATGACAAAGTAATAAAATGTCTGGATAAGTAGATAAGTAGATACGATACTTAGATTTTGTGGAATAGAACATTAATCTTAGAAGAAGCTTTTTTTTCTTTTTGCGTTGATACGAAGATGCTTTTCCCTTTTGACGAGTATCTTTTATCTATTTTTAGATATGGCACAATAAGTTTGCTACTTGTAAGAAAGTAAATATTCTTCATACAATAACTCCAGTACTAATTGTAAGTCACTTCCAGAAAAAAACTTTTGAGGTACTTGACCACAAGTGTGCGATGTCTCTGTGTATGTGTGTGTATGTTGAGTGAGGATTTGTGTGTTTGTGACAGTGGGTGGCTTCCTGACTCATTTATCACAAGTTATTCTATAGGAAGTTGTATTGTAAAATCATAGATACAGGTATAGAATAACACTTAATGAAAAGTGACGAATACTCTAGACAATCTTAGCAATTTATTTTGGGCACATATAATACAGAAAGCAAACAATTCATACCATTACAAAAGACAAGAGGTATTTTTCATTTCGATCTGACAACCGCTTGAGGTTTATTCCTGCAATCACGTGTTCTACAAATGCTCTTCACATTTCTGCATACTTCGAGATAATTCAGTTCTCGGAAACAGCAGTTACTCAATTTACAAAATAAGTCACTGATTCTACTGATTCATAGTACGGACTATATTAGTGTTATAATTATTTATTCCTGAATTAATAGCTTTCTTCTGTAGCCTAATAAATTAAATAAAATTACCGATACTACCTTATTAATTTGCATTTTAATTTTGATTTTTCTAAAAAGCCATATGAAATAGTGTTACTCTACACATTCAAGTTCACATGACAGACCAACTAATGTTTTGAAAAGATCTAATTACTCGAACCGGTATCATTTCTGTGGCGCACTCAATTCGACGCGTGCGCTACTGTCCTAGTTATGTTTGCCCCGGCGGACGAGATCAAAGAAAAAACACATTTTCCTCTTTCGGACGATATTTGCTGTCAGAAAGAAATGAAGAAAAAAAATGGTTTAATATTAGTAAGTACCGTTGAACGGGTCGCCCTTGACCACTTTCTTATTTTTCCTTCTTGGAAGCCAAATAGAACCAAACAATAAATTTAAGAAAAGAAAACTTAAAAAAATAAGACGTTGGGGCAATTTTAAATACTGTTTTCAAAACAATCTCTTGATCGAAGTAATCCTCTGGGTTCATTTTTGGCTTACCATAAATTGCCTGTCTTTTGGCGTCCAGAGCCCAGCATTTACACAGAATATGGTAAGCGTTGTCCATCATCCCATTACACGCCCCTACAATTTTCTGTAGGTGTTTGTTTCGTGCGCAGTTCTTGTAAAGAGACCTGTTACCATGCGAAGATGATTCCTACTAAGCTACAGTAGTTCTTGAATCTTCTTTTTTGAAAAACCCTTAATAAAGATCTTTCCGTGAATTTGCCGTGTCTGCTTTCGTGCTGTGATTTTAGACACCCCTAGAGGAGGTTCTGGGGCTATATACGAAGCGGTGATCCTTTTCCTACTAACTCATCGGCTGAATAATTAAACACCCTTTAAAATCGCAAATTAGGTAACGATTACTAACTTAGCGTCTACCCTCGACACGTACATTGAATACATCGATTTCGACATGAAATCCTGACTGTGACAATTGACAGACGTTCTCTTACATTAGAAGGACCCCAACCGTATAAATTCGTAGACGATGGACGAAGATAGGAAACACGTATGTTGCGCGTGTATACGTCTTTTGGGTTGTGGGAAAGTGTAAATTTAATCCGGAATTAGGGAAATGTGCCTAAGGTAAATGAGAAGGTAAGAGCTTTTGGGATCGGGGTAATTTCGATCTGCCCGCGCAATATCGTATTACTGAAGCACATATATTACAAATTGTGGTAGAAAATTACATAAAAGGTTTCAAAAGTTTGGCCAACATACTGAAATAGTAGCTGTTGAACATAGTACTCAGTCAATGAAGAGATCTAAGATCTATCGATTCGTTAGTAAACAGCTGGAAAGGTGTAATATGTAAAAGTAATTAGAATATTGCCATGTTATATTTAAAAATAAGTATTTCAGGCATTTCTGCTGGGGAAAACACAGCAATGTACTGCTATGTAAATTTTATCCATGAATATTTATATTGTTAACAGTGCTGACGCATCTTGCCATCTGGTATGTATATAAATAAAATAGATGCCCTTAGAGATGTTTAAAACACATCAAATTATTTTGTAGTCGATTACGATAAAGGTGAAATGAAAGTAGGTGCGAATCTTACAAACTTTTTTTATTAGCAATACATTAAATCATATAAAAATAGCATTAACAAACAAAAATAATAGCAAAGAATAGAATTACCAAAAAAGATGAATTAAAGAATGATTCTATACTATGCCGGCGGTAACATAAAACAATTAGTTACCCCCATTTGTCCAAGTCTAATCCAATGGACTAACAGCAAACCCACAACAGTAACATAAGGTTTGTTAGCGAGATAATCATTTGTTAAATCAGTTGTTAACTTAACCACCGCTATTCCGGTAGTTATACATTTGTTAAGATTTACCAAAGCACGAAATGTGCCGAATGTCCAACGAAAGTTGCCGTGCATGATTGCATGAATAGATGGCGGAACATGTGAACTTAGACGGAAAATCTATTTGACATTTTGACAGAATTTTTATTTTTGATTTAATTTGATCACTGATCAATTAATTTGGAATAAGATAGCAGGCAGTAAGTTTAAAATATATACGTTTAGTGATTATTACATTACATTTTTATAATTATGGAGCTAGGTAGGTGTAATTTCAACATTTGAATGTTCTGATAATATTATCACTAAATTTGACACTATGCATCCTAATGAGTAGGGAAATGCAGGATGCCGTGAGAAGAGCCAGAAATTTTACGGTACAAGAGAAACACACATTGTTAGCGATCATTGAAAATTATAAAGGAGTTGTTGAAAATAAAAAAAACCGATGGAGTATCTATTAAAAAAAAAAAAACGAAGTATGAGCAGAAATTACATCTGAATTTAATTGTCATAGTACTACTGGGTAAAGGATGAAAGAGCAGTTATTTACATTATACAACTTTATGAAAAAGAACAATCAACACGACCAAATCATTATTTTATTTGCCTTTTTTTTCTTATATTTTCATGATTCTTCTCTGAATAGTCGTGGTCTATGACGTCTATCATATATGTTGTCTAGTATATCGAATAGTTCTTCATTGGAGGACGATGATTAATCATTCCATATATCCGTTTTGGTTATAATCTTTTATAACAAACTTGACATAAGCAGAAGCAAAAACTCAATTACTGAATTTCTAGGTGAAAACGTCAAAGTTTCAAGTTGGCCTCTATCCGGAACCAAACTGAACTATCATTTTAGCAATTTACAGTTAACTAGTTTACAACAGCTATTAATCAGTTGTTAACTAATTACTCGACATTTAACAAATGGTTAAGTTTATGTTACTCAACTTTTACTTAACAATTTGTGATTAACTAATCATTTGGTTACACACGCTTTATGTTACCGGGCATAAATCAGATAAGTAGCATTAATGACAGAGCGGATATTGCACATTTACGCAACATTTACAGTCACATATTAAACATAAATTAAAAAAAAGGATCTGACATTAGGACGTTTAACATCTTAACCAAAATTCATTATTGTAAAAATATAAACATTGATTAACATGACATGAGAATATTTTTTAAACTGTAAAAACTACCGTTTTCCTGCCTAAGCAGGCAAAAATGTCACTAAAGGTTGACCACACTAGATTCCACATGACAGACGTGTAATAAATTGTCATTAAGCTACTGTTCAACCATGTTAAGATGAACTGGTGTCTTCATTGCACTTATTATTGATAAATAGATATTAAACTAAAAAGAAAATTACAGAAAAAGAGAAGAAACGTCAAAATAGTAAGGTATGTAACATGTGTGCCAACTTGTACTGTCAACTCCCTAGTGTCAAAATTTCTGTTTTCAATTCAAAATTAAGATTTGTTGGCCCAAAAAACCTTGTGTATCACACGACCAGAAACTCTTTTGCGAGTATGAGTACTTGTACTCGCAAAACTGTTGTTTCTGGCCTAGTGATACAAATAACTATTTTGTATGCCCTGAGGACAAGTATATTATTAATAAAGAGGCGGAAAAGATACAGAATTATACTGAGCTTATCTTCCAGCTTCGGCTCCTATCCATCCTACAAACTGATTTTTGCGTCTGTCATCATAGAAACACTGGGCGGCATTGCACCAAGCATCCAACAGCATTTAAGACATCTCGAGGATTCAGCAGAAGAGCAAGCCAGACGAATAGCAAACATGCAGAAATATGTTATTCTGGAATCCTTGCGCATATTAAAAACCCATGAATCTCCCAAAAAACATTGTTTATCACACGGCCAAAAACTCTTTTGCAAGTATTTGCACTTGTGGGGCTCGGCTACCGCCTCGGCCCACAAACCGTACTCATACTCGCAAAACTGTAGTTTCTGGCCTAATGATACAAATAACTATTTTTGTTATACCCTGGGCAAAAGAATATTATTTATAAAGAGGCGAAAAAGATACAGAACTATACTGAGCTTATCTTCCAGCTTCGGCTGTACTGGGCGGCATTGCACTAAGCATCCAACAGCATTTAAGACATCTCGAGGATTCAGCAGAAGAGCAAGCCAGAGTAATAGCAAACATGCAGAAAGATGTTATACTGGAATCCTTGCACATATTAAAAGCCTATGTGAATATGTGGCCCAACATGTGGACGCGGCCATGGACGAAAGGGTGAAAAAATAATTTATTTTCCTACAGGTAAAACCCAGTTACAGAAAAATACATTGCGCTATATCTACAATATATACTAAACATATTTTAATGATAATAAAAAAAGATCAAACATTAAAAATAAATTATATGGATACTTTGTATTGTAACGTAAACTATCGCTATTAATGTCAAAGCATCAGAGGTTCTATTGAAATACTTGCACATTAAAGAAATTTTCCCTATTTCGTTAATGTTTTAACGTACAATATTGGCCCGGTGTGAAACACAATAAAAGTTTGGGTGAGAACAAGAATTTGACCTTGGAATATTAAAATTGGGTTTGCATAAAAGCCACGAACCAGGCAAAATAAAAATTATAATAAACTAAGCTAACAGTTCTCCTAACATATAAAGAACTGAAACTGAAGTTATTTAAAAGAAAGACATAATCGAAACTTCTTACTGGATACGTTTTTTTCAACCTAATAGTAAAAAAAATCAAAAATTTTTGACAGTGTTTTGAAAGCTTCTGCAATTGCGATAAATGAAACCAGAATTTAAAACACTGACCAACAATACCCGGAACATAGTTAAGGATAGCGTAGAGTCAAATAAATCGCCCAGATTCTAACATTATCAGTGGGTGTTAAATAGTGCCGTTGATGGAGTAAGGAAAGAGAATGCGATTATCTTTTTTTGTATAAATCATGGATGTGCATTTAGAAATATTCAAGGCAAGCACCACAAAAAAAAAACGAGATTAATGTCACGCAGGAGAATCTTAGCATCCACTATAGAGTCAAATAATGATGCAAATAATTTAACGTGGTCGGCAAACATTAATTTCTCAGACTGAATGTTAGCAGCTAAATTGTCAAGCATTGTTTCAGAATATGGCACCAATTTCACTATCATTAACAGAAAAGAAGTGCTTTGCACCATTTGTTCTGCGCAATTAGGAATCAGAGGCAAATATACTCTTGAGCAACATTTGAAAAGTACGAAGCATATTAAATACCAAAGAGGTATTTCACATGATAAATTTGTGCACAGCTTTTCTTGGTGCCAATATCCCGTTAAATAAATTGCAGGATCCACCTTTTCGTGGATTTCTTAAAAAATATACCAACCAAAATATTCCTCATCCGTCGACAATCAGAAAATATTATGTACGTAAGCAACTCGACATAACAATAAATCAATCAGGTCAAAACTAGATGAAAATTATCTCTGAATAAGCGCAGATGAAAACGACAGACATTAAAGGAAGGTGCCTTGTTAATATAATGGTTGGCACATTGCATCCAGAAAATTCCTCCAATGTCATTTTTAGTGGCTACAAATATCGGATTCCGTGTCACTGCAAAAGATATTACCGACATTATCATTAACAGCGTAAAAAATAAAATGTAGCTGGTGACGACTGCTTAAAAGTTCTACTCTTTCTCTCAGATTTTGCAAGCGTACTTAATGTTAAAAAGAGATAACGAGCTCAAAAACGATTTCCAACTTTAATGTCTAACATCTGTTGTGCATGGAATACATCGCATTGCTGAACTTATTCGTGAAAATTTCCTGATGTTAATCATTAATTAAAGATTTTATTGAAAGCACCAACTAGGATAAAGTTATATAAAGAAATGTGTCCGAATATACATTTGCCGCCAGAACATGTGTTAACACGATGGGGTACATGCTAGAAATCGCATTTCTTTATGCCAACACTTTCGTATTTTAAACCCTTTCGTATTAAAGTTAAAACGAGATGCTTCCAGTGTATCAACAGTCCAAGCATTAATTATAAAAGATTTAGTCGAGCAATTAGAATTTATTAATAAACATTTCTCAAGTGTAACAAAAACGATCAAGTTTCTAGAAAACAAAAATTTTAAATTAACTGAATCCCTTCAACACAGCATCATTATTTAATCATTTAAAAAGTACAAAGGAATCGATTGGAGAAAATATACGGCACAAAATTAAAGCGATTTTGCATAGAAAACCAAATTATTTGCTATTAAAAGAAATTTCCAATAACACTTTTACTACCCAAAATGAAAGTGCTTATTTAAAATATAAGGATTTAATTGGATACTTTCATTTCGCACCAGTTACTTCAAATGATGTAGAAAAATTTTTCTAGATTTAGAAATATATTAACTTACCAACAAAACCAATTTACAACAAACAATTTAGAAAAGTTTATCATAGCTAATTCCTAGAGAATCGTATCGAAAATGTATTTGACGATTATCAAAATATAACTTTCAATTTATCTACGCTACTGCATATACCCGATCGACGTTCGGCTGACTTACATTCGCTAGTGAACATTTATGTAAATTTAACGTTGATATTGGTTGAAACAACGTTAAATTCACGTAAATGTAACCACTTATTCTCATTGGGATTCCTTTTAAATGAAAAGGATATTTCTCTCAATGTGCGTTCTATCCAGCAGGTGAGATTCCAACAACATTAAGGAATCAGACAGGCCAAAAGCACGCAACTTTCTGAGAAGCACGTAATAATCAATTTGGTCAAAAGCCAAAATCCAAAAATCAAGATAAATGATATCAACTTGACCCTTGTTATTCATTGTTTCAGAGACAAACTGCGTAAAGCAGGCTAAATTAGTCATAGTAGGCCAATTGCGCGTAAGCCCACACTGAAAGAGCGATATTGACTTATACAGTGAGGTCGTAAATGGTCCCCCCCCTCCCCCTGATAACTTTTGAATGGTATGAGATAGAGCAATGAAACAAAAACCAAGTGAAATTAGAGATAATTTGTGATTTTTTGCCTATAGAGATACGCACATGGCTTCTGATGTAAAATAGAGGGCGTAGCTATCTCTAAAATTTAAAATGGGAAGTAATTTTATTTAGAAGCTCATTTGGAAGATATTTCTATTACTTTTATGGCAATGCAAACAGTTCTACGATTTTCAAAATTTTTACCAACTTATCCAAGATTAATAATTGGAGTACATACGTTACTTTTTCGATAGCACTCGTATTCGCTTTTTGGATATAGTGTACAGAAACCTGTAATTACAGTAATCTGTAACATAGACACCCACATACATGACACATACACTGACAGATAAGACACTTTTGCTAAATTTCGCAAAGCGTCATATTGTAAAATATGTCATATTTTACAGCAATCGCTTCCTAAGTCACATAAACCACAATATTTATACGAGGGCTATCGAAAAAGTGACGTATGTACTCCAATTATTAATCTTGGATAAGTTGGTAAAAATTTTGAAAATCGTAAAACTGTTTGCATTGCTCTATCTCATACCATTCAAAAGTTATCAGGGAGGGGGGGCATTTACGACCTCACTGTATATGCAATTATAAACATGTTTGTCTAAAATCGACTCAAAAATTTTGAGAAAATTAAATAATAGTGGTACAGGTCTACAGTTTTGAATCTCTGGCGGATATGGAATATTTTGTCGTTAAAAAGTTAGCTATTTCGTGGTTTGGGGAGTACTTAGTAAAGGCTATTTATAAATGGGATCTATAATGTGAAGATATCTCTTTCAGTAGACTCAATAATTTGAATTTTCGAAAACAGGTTCTGTCAAAAGCACCAGCAACCCTAGAAAGGAAGATGACATAGTCCGAACCCGGAAGCTAAGAATTTGCTTCAATTATTAAATTTAATTTGCAAATATACCCAAGAAAATGAAAGAATCCGGCAATTACTTAGGCTTACTTTCCTGCAAATTGTCCAACGAAATCCAAATCCTTCGCTTAAACCTGCTAGACTCATAAAGTACCCGCATACATCAAATTAAGATCGTACAACGTATTTCGAGTAGTTCTAAGCACCTGTTGTTCGAAACTATTCCCTTATAATAAAGGCGGTCCTAACAAATGGCCCTTTCGCCAACTTACGCCATTTGCGCTCGCAATATTTATGCTCCCAGTTAGTTACACGAATATAACTGCATAGGTAACTTATTTATGAGTAGATCGTATATTTCGCGGCACACACACACTAACGAACCGCGCGTTCCCTCGCAACTAAAATAAGACACGCAGACCGAACACAATGCGAAACGTCAGGAAACTCCAAACAAGATATTCACGTCTACAATAAATATGCCAGGTAATGACATTGCCTCTGTAGCTAGGCAATTTGTTATAGTGCGTCTTTTTTTCGGTAGCTCTCTGTCTTGCTCCTCTTTTATTCTTTTGATAAACTCTACGTTGACATGCATTCTACCGCTGCGATAACAACCGCTTCTTTATTCGCTTTAGCATTGATTTTGTATGCTCGCGGATATTCGCTAAGGCAAGAAACATGCTGAGGCTAGAAAATTGTGACTATAACTTGAAAACGTCGAGAAGTTTACGCGCAGCTAGACGATATTATTCAATTACGTTTTGTTAATGAAAATCACCTGAGCTTGTAATTCTATACCTTTTAAAATCGCAACGTAATTATGCGACTTGTAGCTAGAGAACAGTAAAAACGTAGTCGCAATGTGAAAAATCATAACTAATATAACGAGTACCGAGCTTCTTGAGGCGTAAAAATAATTAAATAGTCCCTAAAAAAATGCGTTAATTCAATTGACTTGTACACAATATGGCTACACAGCTACCTCTTTCACTACATGAATCTCCATGATTTTCATTGGAAGTGCGCTACAAGGTTGTCCCAAACCTTTGTTGGGCAAGATAGGAGAAGTGAATATTATTTTTACAGTGAAGAGTGGCAAGTGGTGTTAACTAGCGATTTCAAGAGAGTCAACAAAATACGAGTATGTCTAATCGTTATGTTGTAAAAATTTATTCATTTCTCCTAAACTGCTCAATACTGTTTCAAACTCGCTGCTTGCTAGTGCAGTTCTGTTCTAGCTGGGTTGCGCAGGGAAAGCACGCGTAGTAGAAGCTAGTTGACGCTGGATAACAATGATATTCAACCTGTCAAACCGTAACGCTTGTTACTTGAAATAATAACCATTGAAATTATTAGAAAATTTTGAATTATATAGTTTAAACTCCTAATCGTAAGTTAGTTTAATTAAATTTACATTTCCTTTGCTTGCTTAGTATTTTCTAAAGATAGTTAACATATATATAAAACATCCAATCACTCACTAAATTTTGTTAGTATAATAGTATTCACATTTTTCTGAAACTCGGCTTGTCCTAGGCCCACAAACGATACTCATACTCGTTAAACTACAGTCTCCAGTTAATAATACCACTTTGTGAAGGAACTCATCATAAAGCTCAGTAACAGGAGCGAGTGGGATCATAACACCATCTTGAACTTGAATAGGAATGTCATCAAATGGTATACTGATGGCTCCAAAACGGAAGAGGAAGCTGGAATAGGAATATATGTGCCTAGAACCACATAATTCGGAAGCTTGGGAAAATATCCAAGTATATTTCAGGTGAAAATACATGCTATTGAATGATGTGTTCAATATGGATAAAAATTATCGAAGACAGGAGATTATCATCATGTCTGATAGTCAAGCAGCAATCAAGGCGCTGAGCTCATATGAAATCAGTTCCAAGATGGTCTGGGAATGCCTAGGGAAATTAAATGAGCTAGGCAAAAGGAATAAAGTAACCCTCCTGTGGGTTCCGGGTCACACAGGAGTGGAAGGGAACGAAATAACGGATAATCCCACAAAAAAGGGGCTGGAGTGCCTTTTGTAGGGCCTGAACCCTTCTGCGGGTTAAGTAGCAGTACAATACTGAAGAAACTAAAAATAGAAATGGAGCAGAGAAAATCCAGTTACTGGGAAAATCTCCAGGGAATGAGGCAAAGTAAAATTCTTCTGGGAACTTATAACCAGAAGAGGTTTACAAAATGCATCAACCTGAGTAAAAACAACGTTGGCATATTAACAGGAATACTTTCAGGCCATTGTAGACTGAAAGGACACCTGAATAAGCTTAGATTGGAAAAGGAATCTGAATGTAGATTTTGTGGGGAACAGGATGAAACACCCATCCACCTCCTCTCAAACTGCGTAGCACTGTGCAACTCCAGGGCGTTGCACCTGGGAGCATGTGAAATCGAAGAGGGAGACTTACCTAGACTGGGGCCCTCTGACATCCTACACTTTCTGAAAGAAATAGGATTGGAAGGCCAGCTGTAAAACAGCAAAAATAGGGGACACAACAGATCTTTTAGGTCGCAGTGTAATAACACCCTCCTATTTACATACATACATACATAATAATACTAAATATTATACTATGGTTGCATCGCCGAACAGAGGCAGTAGTAACGCCGCATTGACGTCAAGATTGAAAAATCCGATTGATAATGTATAGATTTTACAAGTGTCTCAGTTTTAGAGATTTACAGTGAATACCTAATATGTTAAGGGGGCGTACAAACATAAAAAAATCGTTTTTGTCAAAGATGTGGGAGACTAACAAGCTTTTGAAATGTAGATGGCGCGCACTATTTGAAAATTGAAATATACATTCGTATAATTGTGTAAGCGTGTCACGTGGGTCACGTGGTCAAGTCGAGTGAATCACCGGGTGCTTTTTTTGTCATTTTGTGTATATGAAAGGGAAATTCCCATTTTAGAGGGAATTTTGAAAGCTAGAAGAAAAGAGTTAGCAAGAAAGAGATCATCTGCTTCATATATAAGCCCAGAACATGTTCTAGGAATGTCTGAAAACAAAGTACGAAGGCAGGTAGGAAGTTGGGTGTTAGAGAAATAAAAAGAACACTGGAATAATAAAACCAGGCAAACTCACGGAAAGGTACCATCAAAAGAGAAGGCTGAGGAACTACTGCAGCTCACTAGGAATCATCTGCGCATGCTAACAGGTCTCTTAACAGGACAATGTACATTGAAAGGACACCTACAAAAAATTGAGATCAACACTAGAGATACCAACAGCAAAATCTGTAATATAAGAGGAAAGAAAAAGCTTACTAAATTGTATGTGAATGCGAGCCCCTGGATGCAAGAAGACAGGCAATTCAAACCAAAAGTGAACCCAGTAGATTACTTCGATCAATCAGCCAGTGACCTGTACAGATGCAGTAGTAACAATGGATAGACATTGCGTCATCAACTCGTCATATTCCAAATAATGTTTATCATTGGTCGATCGACGAATCCACCTATATTATGATGATTCCAGTGATTCAGTCATTGTGTCTGTCATTGTCACTGTTCGTCTTGTGCTTAGATTATTGTTCTTATCTTTAATATTATTTCGTGAAATTATAATATGTATACAGGGTGATTGTTAACTTATGCAATTAACTGAAATGACTTACTAAGGGGGCTTAAAGAAGTAACTTTTATTTATATATTTGTAGGAAAAAAACTCAAAGATAAGAAAGTAATAACAAAATAAAAAAATTATTGGGAACTGCTGCTAAGATCGTTTCTACAGTAGAAATTCAAAGTGTCTACTTCGCACTTTGACACAGATTTCCGCTTGGCGAATCCACTTTTGGGATAATAGTGGAAACTGTTCTTGTGTGGACTTCAAAGACCCTGACATTCGAATTCGGAAAGGTTACCGCATCAGGGATTGTTTGCCTGGGAAACCTATTCAAATACAGTTCTTTTGCTGCGCCAGCATTTTAATTAGCCATTGTATGACGGTAACAGTGATTAAAATGTCACAATACTCTTCATTCAATCATGTCTTTCCAATCCAATGATCTGATCAAAATTTATTTATTTTCAGTGAGAAAACAAGTCACCTAGATGTCAACAAAACATCAATCGATATAACATTGATATGTCACATTATAACACAACAAACAATAAAGCCACAAAAATAATTTACACACACTTGATATAGTGCAAAATAAAGCCTTAAGATTGTGTTTGGGGGCCATGAGATCTACCCCTATATTGGCGCTTCAAGCCTCCTCTTTTTCTCCACACAAAATATCTTGCCACAAAATATATATACAAATTGAATTGTAAACGATTGCAACCACTTTTGAGCAAATTGTGCATCCTACCTATTGAGGATCTGACTAACCCATATTGGTCAAAGAGAGATTCCTCACTTTTAGCTGTTGCATATCAACTGACCACCAATATTTGCTCCCGTATGTGCGCACCATCTGCACTGGATTTATCATATATAGAATTTACATCATCTCCAATTATTCATTTTCCAAAGTATATTGGTCAAACAAATCATGACCAGAGTTTGTTTCTTCAATCCCCAGCAAATTGAAGAACACGTTGGTAATATATACTGACGGATCTAAAAGTTCAGAAGGGCGTGGTTGTGCTTATTATACGTTTAATGAGAACAAAGAAATTAAAACTAAGTTTAAGTTGGACACGGAAGCTAGTGTCTTTACGGCAGAAGCAGTAGCAATTCTACAAGCCCTTCAATATGGCTTAACATCCAAACACTCGCATATAGTAATTATGTCCGACTCAATGAGTGTTTTAAAAACATTACAACAAGATAAACACCTTTACAACATGCATTCAATTATCGTTAATATTTTTAATATTTTAAAAAGACCTAAAATTACATTTACCCTATACAGAATTCTCTTGAATTAAAGGCCATTCAGGACTACAACCAAATGAGATAGTAGACCAACTGGCTAAACAGAGCATCACTACTGGACAGCCTTATCTACCTACTCTCTGTCAGGCGGACGTTATAATTGCAGCCAAGCAAAGCATATTATTGAACGACTGGGATACGCATTGGATAAATACATACATAAATAGGAGGACACAATACGCTTATATACACCTAAGTATAAGATCCAAGTCGTGGTATGCTGATTACAGCATGTCACGTTATTACCGTACGAGCATGGCGCGATTGAAGTTTGGACACGGAAGATGCCGTTTTCTTGTTTGTTTTAAGTTAGTCAGTTCGATAAGCCCCGAACTGTGAAATGAGTGTCGCTGTGACTTCCCTTTTCCATACAGAATAATTTCAATCAATGGTCTCCAACAAGTCGGTAATCATTTTTAAAACATTGTAGTTTACTTATTATTAGGTTTTACCTGTTAGTTTACTAAGAAAGAGTGTTTAGATTAAGATCTATTAGCACTTTCGGTTAACTGTATAAGTTAACAGTCTCCTTGTATAATAAATATAATAAACAATAAATTATATTAAAGGTAGTAATTTTTTTAGCATCATTTAGAGAATTGTAATACATCTCCAAAAACGAAGTAAGCTATATTGCTAGTTCAAATAAAAAAAAATACATGCCGTCCAAAGATTATTGTCAAAACAATTCTTGTATCATTATAAATAAAAAATAAATTTTACTGGGCATGTTTCATGATCTTTCAAAAATAGAAAACAGTAATTGCCTTGTCATTTGAGTGTTCACCGACTTTTCGGACACACTGTAACGTATATATGAGGTGCGTTAACATCAAGTGTTTTCTATATACTTACACGAAGCAAAGGAGAGCATTAATTTATCGCGCCCTCTTTTTTCCAAAGCGGTAATCTAACCCTTGTCTATAAATAAAACTGTTCGCAGACAGTTTTCCCTATCTTTAAGTAGGCCTGTTCTCGATATCTCAACCTGAATACCCTCTCGTGCTAGGATGTTGTAAAACATCCGAAGATTTATTTCTCACGCACACAGCGTTAAGCGGCTTACCTCTTCTGGGCCGACGTTTGCAAAGCTCGCGAATATCCTCAGTTTACAAGAATAAAGAAGAAGTGGCATATGTGTTTATACCTATGGTAACCGTTGAAGTACAATCACACTTAAGCACGTAGAAGAATTTATAAGTTTTGATGAATGATATCGCGCAAATTTTCCAAACGATGTTCCAAATAAATTGTTGTGATGTTAAAGTCATGGCTCACCAGATAGAAATTATTCGGCCATTTGAAAGCGGTAATAAACAAAACGAGTAATTTAAAAGAAAACTACTGTAAGATTCGGTTCCAATCAGCCACTCTGTATAGTAGACTATATATCTTGTTATGTATTTCTGTTAGGTACGTTATGTCATTTGTCTGTGGAATGCGCATATGTTATGGTTATGCCGAGGGATCGACGATAACGAAAACAAGGAGAGGGTGTCGAAGTGGCCAAAGAGAACTCAGTCTAAATGTATATGTAAAAGAATAAAGGTGTTTTAAGAAAGAGTACTGAATTTTCTTACACTACTGAAGATGGGTATAGGGAATGTTACAGCAAATCGGTGTGAAATTTAATTCTACATCCAAAAATACAAAAATATACAGGGTGTTCTATTTGAAAAAATTAAGTTTTGCAAATTTTAAATTCTTTGATATGCCACTAATTTTTACATATGCTGTATAATTCCAATGAATTTTTTTATTACGTTTTAGTAAAACAATGTTAGTACTTGTTAATTTTGAAGTGGGAGACTTCTGACACTCAAACCAAGTGAGAATCAATCAATTACATATAACGATGTAAATGTCAAAGTTTTAACAAAAATCGTAATATCTCAAAAACAGTTGAAGATAGGTATAGGAAATCCTAGTAGTATTCGTCATAGAATTTTATGGTAAATTCAAAAATGTAATAATATATAGGGTGTTCTATTTAAAATAACAAAGTTTATGGTGATTTCCGGTTAACCGGAAGTGCAAAAAAGTTGGAAATATTTTAGAAAAAAAGTACGTGCCAAGTTGTTGGAAACCCCAAATTTTTAAAACTGAGGAGTTTTGTTAAGCCGGAAAACTTTTAACTAGCCACTTTGTAACGCTGTTTTCTTTCTTTTCGCTTGTACTGTTTCTATTTTTCCTAGCTGTACCTATTTAACGTTCCTTTATTCGGAGTAACCTTGGGGTGTAACATACTAGTCGCTTTACGTGTTACATTTCTGTTAATCCTCGATTTTGCTGTGGTATTGTCACTAGAAGTGGAGGTTACGTTAGCATTGAGTTTTACTCATTCTTACTACCTTACCGGGGATACTTCCGATCTGTGTTTTGTTCAGTCTTATTTTACGTGCCTTTTTCTCGGTCGTTTGTTATTTTCCATACTTTCTTCTGTTTCCTGGAAGAGTTGGTGAACCTCGCTTGTTTTGTTTTGTTTACTTCACTTGTCAGATGTTTTGACAGGGCGACCGAAGTTATCGGCGGTTGTTCGGTAAAGTCAGGGTTACCAACTTTTCATTTCTAAATTTCTCTTCAAGTTATCATATCTGCGGGTATTTTGTATTGTCTAGGGGGATATTTAGAGCGTTTTGTTTGGTGGAGTTTTATTTACGTCGCTTCCGGTATCGATTATTCTAGAATCGTCGATTTATCGGAAAAGGTTCGAAACGATCTTCCGTTTTCGAGACACTCCCGTGTTGGCTCTATAAGCGATTAGACCTGCGATTGGTTCGTCCGCAATTGCCGTTTTGCTGTGTTGAATTTACGCATTTGAGTTATGCGGATTTAGGGGCAGATTGCGTGCACTGCTGGTGGAATCGTAATTTATTTGATGGTTTGGGCGAGGTCCTAGTTTGGAAGTATTGCGGTTCGTATCGCTTAGGCGGATTTTTGGCAGTCAGACGACCTTCGTATTGCACCACCCACGTGTTGTCTGTACTCGTGTGGTTTCTTAAACCCTTGGACGCAAGGTATGAGTAACTTTCTTTCTCTTTACGTTCTCTAAGACTTAGGTAATCGTTTCAGGGTTCTACCTTCGGGTTAACTTTCTGTTATATTATTTTATGCTGTGGGCCTATAATGGCATATTTTACCGTTGCCTAATTTTGGATGGGGTGATGTAACTCCGTAATTGGATCCTTGATTCAACCCATCTTGAGCCTGCCATTCAAGGGATATTCACCGCCTAAAATTTCACGCTTCTTACGAGTATACCAAGCCTGGAGTCAGATCCGTAAATCCTGATCTGGGGTGGCCGTCAGCACCGGAAGTCGGCACGTATCTCCGAGGACACCAGACGTAGGGGAGGACGTCTTGGAGACGAAACATACAAGCTTGTGCTTTTGAATTTTACCTTTTTTTTAACTATTTTGTATACTCGTCTAATATTGCGGAGTAGAGTCATAATATTAGAGTAAAGTGGCCAATTAGGCATCGGGGGCTCTTGTTTGTTATTTTCTTTTTGGGGTATCGAGTGTTTGTAATATATATTTATACTTTTATAAACGTTATAGTCGTCGGATGCGACTGAGTTTTAAACTCATCATTGTAGATTTATTGTTAACGCTACTGCATTGGTGATCATCAAGGTAACGCGTACGAATACCCGTCCGATGTTGTCAAATAAGATTACTATAGTAACTTTTGTTGCGTATCATTTATTCTTTTTTTAGAAACTCGATATTAATTCGAGGCCTAATCATTGTAGTAACTGTTTGCGTTTATGTATTTTGTCAACCTGAAGTTTTACCTGGGTGAAAGTACATATTTTAACCCACTCATTATTTTTGAAATATTTACAATTTATATTTTTTTTTTTACATTAAGCTATACTCAACTTTTACAATAAATTTGTTATTTACATTTACCAAGCAAGCTCGTAGTTTCGTTAATTTTTTTGTTGTTACGCTGATTTCCCCCTTACTTACTATCCCCGAATTTCCCGTTTTGACGGACGCCTCGACAGGGTATATTTTAAAAGCGGGTGGCGCCTTTGTTTTCGATCTCTGTTGTTAACCCACACCCGTCTCCACTGAAGCCGGCGGGACCCTGAATGACAGGTAAGATCTTTAGACCTTTCGGAGGAGTCAGCAGTAGTTGGTTTTTTTTATTTTGGCGAGAAATTTTGGTGGCGTCATAACTTCCGTGGAAAACCCTGTATATTCAAAGGAAAAGAAACCCAGATAGGTATAGCTTGGGTTTATGAAGCGGGTACAAAGATGATTCTCACTAAGCTGCAGTAGTTCTTCACTTTTCTTTTTTGATGGTCCATTAATAAATATCTTTTGCATGAATTTTCCTGATTGTGTTATTCTAGTGTTCTTTGTGTCTCCTCCTTACCTGCGCTAGTACTGTGTTTTTAGGCACTCACAGAACAGGCTCTGGCCCTATATATGAAGCGAATAATAACTTTTTTACTAACCAATCGGTTTTTTCATTTCTTTCCATTGCTGAATGAGAGGGTATCTACAGCAAAGTGGCTTTAGTAATAGTAATAATAATTTATTGATCTAAAGCAGATACGTCAAAAAAGAATACAGTATAGTATAGTATAGTATAGTATAGTATAAACATAAAAAGATATACAAAGCAAGACATTAGTGTATACACATAAGTACAATACATACATACATTACATAAGTAAAATGACAAGACAACAATGAATTGAGCAAACAACAATACAATATGGGTACAACAAGGTATACATGATCTCATTATTAGCTAAAGTTGATGCAACATGTACTCATTAATGGTATGAAATGGATTGTCCAACAATATGTTTTTTACTTTTCTGCTGAATTGCCTAACACTTAAATTCTGAATATGTTCCGGTAGCCTGTTGTACAGCTTGAAAGTCCACCGACCGCTGTGTTGAATCCAGTCTATGCCATTTGGTGACTAAGGCACTTCTGTTCCTGGTTCTGTAGTCATGAAACTGTGAATGCGACTTAAAATGTGTTCGATGTGTATGAACGTATTGCTGTGGACGGACACCTTGTTTTCGCGAGAGTTGCGTAGATTTTGTCTTGTTTACTCCGATCAGCCTTTGTCAATGTTTCGGGAGAATTTTCACAGATGTAATGTTTATTTTTATATAAGATTTAGTTAATGAATTAATTGTTTAATTTATTTATTTAAGTGTTCAGTTGTTTTAAATTAATTTCATTCAATTATATGTCTTGCGTTCGCTTGTATAGTTTATGTTATTATGTTTTGAGATTTTGTCCGTTGGCGTTTTGGATTTTGCGGCTTCGTTTTACGCAGCGGTCGAGATTGTAAGAGTTAGTTCCTTGGCTGACACAAGCGTGAGTAGACATAAATTTTTAAATTCTTTGCTACCATTTTGTTAATACTTTTGATATCTTTATTTGATTCACATTATATTGAATTTTATTCTGTCCTTCAAGGGACTCTCTTAATAATAATTGTTATTATATTGTTGTGTACACATTTTAGATATAAGATCATTTATTATTTCGTGCAGGAAGATAGATTTTAGTTTTAATTCCCTCATTATAATTTTAAAGAGTTCATTTTTGGTTTTCTAGTTTGCTGTTTCATTTTCATTTTATCAATCACCTCGGTTTGGGTGAATAGAAGCATTGTGCTTGCTTTTAGTTTACTATATTGTAAATTTTTAGTGTTCCTCGAATTTAGTTTGTTTTAATTGAAATCACGTGGATTTTAGTGAAAAAAGAATTATCTTCCTGAACTAATTATCCTTTGCTTTGATATAGGAAATAGCATTGTCCTATTGTAATTTAGAATCAGTTGCAGTTTTTGATTTAAGCCAGGACCTCCACGGGTTTTTTTTTTTCTGCAAAATTTTGTAATTAACATTCTTTTTTTCTTTTTTTTATATAATAAAATTCTTGATTGTTATTAACGTCATTCAAAATGGCTGTTCTTTTATTTTAAATTATACCTTTTCAATTTTTGGGGTATTAAAGAAAGTCAGATTTCTTTCACCCACAATTTACTTTTCGTGATTAAATTCACGTTTGAATTTGCGAGGGTAACTCTGAAGTTTATTGTTCTTTTGCACCTTTTAAATTTTTATCTTTTGAGCTAGCTAATTTGATTTTTTATTTTTATTAATTCATTTTGCATTTTCAATTCAGTCTGTACACAGCAGTATTTTACACAAGAAAGTACATACACATTAATCAGAGTAAGTATTCTTTCTTGTCTAAATACCGGTCGACAACTATCTTTAAAACCCATTCCGCACAACGTACGAACCGCGCGCTTTTGGAGCTGTAGCACCTTTTCTGCAGCTGGAGATGCTCCCCAAATGACAATACCATAAGATGACAAAAATACTCCAAACTGTGGTACTTGTAATGCTGCAAACTTCTCCTAGACCCCCTCACCACAAACTGCACTAAACTGGACGACACACTGAACTCTCGTGTTCAGTATTTCTGCTGATGATGATAGCTTTGTTATCGAAACGTACTTTCAGTTTAGTGCAGTTTGTGGTGAGGGGTCTAGGAGAAGTTTGCAGCAATACCATACGATGCGCTACTATGAAATCCAGCATAGTAAGTTAATTTTGCCGCTTTTTGTGTGGAGACATTTTTTACTTTGCGTATGGTATAAATCGCAGAGTATAACTTCACAGTTATTTCCTGAATATGGTGATTCCATTGGAGACCTGAGAAGATGTGTAGTCCGAGAAACTTAGCAGATGATACATCCGTGTTAGGAATAGTGAGTACTTGGGTCTTATCCGTATTAAATTTCAATTTATTGGTATCGCACCTTTCTTTTAAATTTGTCATGATATTTCCCGACTGGTGTTTGTGTACAATAAAAGCCGCATCATCTGCATATAGGCATGCCTTAAGGTGACGAGCATTTGTTGGCCGATCGTTGATATATACTATGAAGAGGAGTGGGCTCAACACCGATCCCTGTGCAACACCATATCTAATAGGTTTCAGCTCCGACAGTTGGCCTTTCCATATTACGGCCTGCATCCTATTTCTTAAATACGATTCCATGAAATTGTAACTTGCACCCCGTATTCTATAGTAATATAACTTTTTAATTAATATTTCGTGTGACATCGAATGCTTTGCTAAGGTCACTCAGAACCAACTGCATACACCCACAGTCATCGTGAGCCGCCATCACCGCTTTATTGCGGTCTGTCAGGCTATTCAGTTTTCGAATACATTCCAAAATCATTCATTGCGGTACACTAATACTCTCATTTGTCTGGATGTCTGTGGCAATATAGATTCGCTTGTTTTTCTCGTCTTGCTGTAGATTATAGCTCATTTCCAGCCCAGTTTTCGGTTTTAGATCAGTCTGTAAACTAGATCAATTCTCCAAACCTGTCTCTGTAGTTGAATTAATTCCAACTTATCCGATCCGTGATTCCACTTTGAAATTTTTGTTAAATCGAGTACATAAAAATACTGGAAAAAATCGAGACTTTTATTCGATTTTCCCATTACTAATGCAAATTAATCAAAAGATCTCTGCACGCTATTAAGTACTAGTTATAACAAATATTTTTATATTAGCCCCTAGTCAATTCAATTCGCTAATTAGGAGGGACTCTCCCTCCTAAAAACAAAATACCATTTCTATTGGCAACACTCGAATATCCATCTCACAACGAATTACTAAAATCATAATCAGTCGCTGTTATCAATAATAATAGTAACAACTGTAATAACAATGTCAATTATTTTGTGCGATTACCTGTCGAATCCATCCAATATCCTATCAACGAAATAACTTACTGCATAGTGACGTGTCGCATTGCGATCGGTATTCTGATGGGAGATAGAATATTAACAAATAGCCGATTATTTCTAGATGAAAGGGTATTATTAATATATGTGTATATATTCCGCTGATCCGTGCTGTTGTTGGCTTTTAATATTTCGCATTTGGTAAAGCTTTGATTCAGCTTAATGCATTTTCGATAATTAAAACCGTACTAACGTCGCTGTATGGCATAATGGAAATTTCCCCATTATAATATCAAATTGTAAATTCGATGTATTCGAAATAATTAAGCTCGAACAATTTTTTTTGCAGATGTAAAATTGAAAATTATACCAATCTTGCTGATTTTAACATATTTTAACATCCTGTTAATACCAGCAATAAGAAATGTTTAATAAATTGCAAACGGAAAGTATTTGCAGAATATTATTAAAAATTCAAATTATGAAATATACCTTTTTAAAGCAGCATATAACAGTTGTGAAAGACAAAACCCCGTATATATGCAATGTCGCTGTTTGGAGTCTGCTACATTTAAAAATGGCGGCCAGCTATTTAGCGGACCATTTTTATTATAAATATTTTGTTAATTCAGCGAATAGATAAGACAAGAAACTTAACTTGCTGTTTTGTTTCAAAAGAAAATACATATTATTCTTCTTTCACTTACACCAATCATAAAGGGAGAAAAAGGGAAGTACAGTTTCGACTCAAAATGGCCGCTAAGAGTTTTTATTCTACAGAAACGTTTTATACGATTAATTTTCAACCTACCTTATAGAGACAGTAGTAGAGAAACATTTAAAAATAAAAAAAATATTGACCTTCCCCTGCATTATTTTTTACAAAGCATTGACATACATTAAGGAACACATACATGACTTTGAATCGTATAAGACAATGCATTCGCGCAAAACTAGACAATTGAATGTTATGACAATTCCACAACACTAATTAACACTAACAAAAAAATCTCCGGCATTAATGAATCTAAAACTCTATAATAGTCTTCTGGGCGAGGTACGGTCAATTGGTTGCTCTAAACTTTTTAAACAATGCGTAAAACAGATGTTATTGGAGAGGACATTCTATACCATTAGGAAATACGTAAATGAATAGACTTTGTGTTTATTTTTGTATAGTTATTTTTATATATGACGTTCTTATACAATTACTTCATATATTTTTGTATTTATTTATTTTGTATGACGATTCAAACCAATGTTAGATTGGCATTCTGAATAAATATATATTATTATTATTATTATTATTATTATTATTGGTTATTTGCGCGTAAAAAATATACAGATAATACCTACAAGTGCGGAATTTGATTAGTAATGCAAACATTATTACTATTATCATTAAAGAGCAATAGAGCAAGGAAGAAACAATATATCAATAAACTGTTTTGAAAGGTCGAAAAATTAGTACAGCTACAAGGTTTTTTAATTATTCTAGATTACCCCTAACGTCCATCATGATCAACGCCAGAATAATGACTGCAGTGGCACCCTCTGCAATTGGACAGTGCTAATATATTATTATTAATTGTCAGTAATTGACATATCCAATAACTTGAAGCTGTGATTGGAAACTTCAAGAGTCTACAACAGGTTGGCGAATAAAATTCTTAGTTTAGAAATTACTATTAGGTATAAAGCGTATCTAGAATTAATAACAACATTAACTTGTTGAAAAGTCAAATTTCTAGTGTTATTTCTTCAAAAAATTCAAATACAGTTTCTTTTCTCTCTTTTCAAAATAGAATATGATGAATTAGCAATTAATACATAATTTTATGTAGATATCTCTTGATGTTTCATTATTTACAAATATTTCTATCGAATTGATAGTAATTGATATTTCGAAGCAAAAATGGTTCTTAGTTTAACTACACACTACAATTTCTAAAGATAGTTTTATATTATTACTACGTTTTGTTTGCAATCAATGTTATTTTTCTTTTCTGAATAAATATTATTTACAAACTTTTGGTACACCAATGGAATCTCCAATTAACCCTATTTTAAATTAAAAGTTTTTAACAGATAACGCTGTGAACCAATAGAATATGCCACCAGGTGGGGCTCTTGGTCTGCTGTAGGAATCACCATACTAGCAAGAGCAATAAAAGAGGAATAACATTAGAAACGGACCCAAGTTGCTGCCTACCAGGCCTCATCAGCGCTCCTCCGAGTGTATAAACTCACTTTCATCGCTAATCACATCTCGAATTTTACGTACAATCACCTACTAAAGCGAAAAAGAGTTCAGTTTGTGCGCTCCCTAGGAGCCACGTGCCAAACTCTCACCCGCAAACGACTGTAGTATAAAGCTGGCAATGCAGTCATTGAACCAGCTCGGATAGTTCATGGATTATCAGTCCCGCTAGATGGCTCGTATAAACGACAACCAGACTGCGTATGATTGCGATTCCAAGAACGGTTTACCATGACGTAATGAAACATAAAAAAAAATGTCTAAAAACAAAGAGGCGATAGAAGATGTCACCAGACGAGAGTTATAATTTATTAGGAATGTGGATAAACTGCAAAAACTTTTGTGCAAATATAGTGGAATTATTCTGTGTTTTCTCCGTTCAGTTCTTTTTACGGATCTTCTTGTTTTGCTAGCTTTTTCGGTTATTTGCCAAGAAGATAACTTACTTATAGCTCGTTTCTTCTAAATCTTATTTTTATACGCAGTAATACCAATAAATATAATACATCGATAATGAACTCGACGAGTAGATATGTTATAACGCGATCGCAAAAAAAAAATAAGGATCCTTCAAACAAAGAATCAGAAAAATGCATATCGTCAACTCATAATAGGAGTTTATATCCATTTCATCTAATAAGGACATCGAAGAACATGAGTGTACCAACCAAACAGACATTAAGATCCTGAACCAGACAATTGGTGAACTATCCCGAAAAATAACCAACGCTGTAGTCCACGTGTCAGTTCAAATTCAAACTTCGATGCAAACGTGCTTAGTAGAAAGAGAAACAGTAAAGGACCAGAAAAACTCAACACACACTCATACAAATGTCGTAGAAAAATTGGAAAGTTTAAAACTTCAATCTGCCATTCCTACAGAAATGGGAAATATGAAACATGTGACCGAAACTAACAAACAGAAGAATGATTGTAGGAGAGCAAGAAAAGGGGATGAAAAATCTTCAAAAATTCTTGTGATTGGTGATAGTCATGTGTGGGGCTCCGCTGCGATACTACAAGTAATTCGGGATGCACGTCGTTTTGAAGTGTTGGCAATTTACAAACCAAATGGCTTATTCCGTAATGTAGTTGATCAGATAGAAGGCTTAACTAAGGACTATACCCATGATGATTATGTTATAGTACAGGCTGGTTCCAATGATGTCTTGAAAAGTCTGCTCTTTGATGCAAATTACCTAAATAACATTATTGAAAACTATCAGTACTCCTCCGAGTGTATAAACCCACTTTAATCCCTAATCATATATCAAGCTTTACGTACAGTCACCTACTAAGTGAAAAGGAATTTAGTTTGTGCGTCCCCTATGAGCCAAAGCTGCCAAACTCTCACTCGCAAGAGACTGTAGCATCAAGCTACCTAACGGAAGTCTATGAACTATCCAAGCTAGTTCAATGACTGCATTGCCAGCTTTATGCCATACTCGCTTGCGGATGAGGGTTTGGTACATGGTCCCTCTAAACTGAACCCTTTTCACTTAATAGGTGATTGTAGGTAAAACTTGAGATGTAATTAACCATGAAAGTGGGTTTATACCCTTGGAGGAGCGCTGATGACGGCTGTTAGACAGAAATTCGGGTCCGTTTCTAGTGATAGTGGTGATTCTTACAACAGACTATGAGTCTCGCCTGGTTGCATATTCTATCGGTTCATTGTATTTATAGAACGCTGGATTAACCCTAGTCCTACCAACGTTTTATCGTAACGTGTCCTACCAAGGTGTGCCTCACAGGCACACATCTATTTGTACACACTGTTGATGTAAATAATAGCAAAATATGCATTATTTATTTCATGTAGTAGATATACAGTAAGATTAAAAACATATAGAAAGAATATTGTGTGTCAGAAGATATAATTTAAAAATAGTACAAGATAGTAAAATATTTGAAAGTTATTTATGTAGTTTGCAATTTGTGTACGTGAGTATCTTCTCTGTAAGTATGACTTTTATGCAAGCCACTCAAACTACGACGTCTAATTTGCCCCAGTACTAATTCTGTTGTAATTTCTCGTAAGAAAATTTTGCGAAGTCTTCGTTTTTTGGAAATATGCCAGTCAGGATGGATATTTCTCCAAATGACAAATGAAACTACTCCACACACATCAATTATATTGAAAAAATAGACCAAAGGCCACCTATTAGTTTTGCGTTTCACTGAATATGTATGTACCATCTGATCAAGTATCCACCCCTCCTTTCGTGGAATTGTAGTACTTATTGATTTCAGATTTATTTTTATTTTCCTCATCAATGGTGGAGTCGTTGTGCATTGTAGATAATAATATGACACAGCGATTTTTCTTAGGTACATAAGATACCAATGTCATTGTCTTCTGAAAACCAAACAAGTTGCTTTCAATATTCCGTCGCTGTGAGGTAAAAATTTGGTGGTATGCAGCGCTTATTTTTCCTGAGCGTTCCTACACAAGTTAGGCCTTTGGTAAGCAAACTGGATGCAAGCTCGTAGCTGGTGAAGAAGTTGTCGAACGTAATATTCCTTTAGTTCTCAGAAAGGTTCACAAAGGTCTTCAACCACCTTTTGTGCTAAGTTTTCTGCTCTGTTGAGACCTTCTTTCCTAAGTACGGTATACCACGTAACGGATAACTAGTTCCACTATCGCATATCCACCAAATTTCATACCGTACTTATCTGGCTTGCTTGGCAGGTACTGTCGGAAAGATACACGACCTCTAAAAGGCACCAGTTGTTCATCGATGGTTAGATTACTGCCAGGAAGATAATATTTCAGCAAGTTTGTATTAACACGGTCCCACAGGTCTATAATTGGTGCCAACTTGTCCTTTTGCCTTCGGAGGGTTTTGGTCGCTTTATCGTCAAAACGAATAAATCTTAGTAATTGAGTAAATCTATTTCGTGACATACACGCTCGATAAACAGGATTTCCATATAAAGGATTCCATAGCTCATTATAGTCCACCATTCCTTGTTTATTTCTTCCAGCAGTAATCAAAAGGCCCAAGAAAGCACGGATTTCAACGTCTTCAACTGGTTTCCACAAATCGCCAAGAATACGAACAGCCTCCTTATTAGTGAAAGTAACCACAATACCAATAACCGTATCATCAAAAAACAAATTGAATGCGTCACAAGGAGTATCAACATGCACTCCAGGTGGAAGTTTCACTTTGTTCAAAGCTGTTGTAATTATGTGTGTGCACGTGTTTTTCCCTTGGCAATCGGCGTGGCATTCCACTCGGTACCATCTTTCCAATAAAAGTTTTCGAATGGCCGGGCGGTTCATCATTAGCATCACTATCGTCACTTCCTTCTTGTTCATCGCTTTCTTCATCGCCAGTTTCTTGATAATCCGCTTCACTAAAAGAGGTTTCGTCATTTGGCTCTTCTTCATCTTCACCATCATTTACATTCCTTCCCAAATCCTCATCACTTTCGTACAATGCATCGAGCAACTCCTTTTCAGTTAGTGGCCGGCGTCGGTCAGTCAACCAATCGGTCATACTTTCTGCATAAATTTCAAAACCAAATAAGCATAAAACAACAAATCTATTTTCACTGGGGTCAATCAAAACTTTATTTTGCTTACCTGGTCTATACTATACTCTCCACTAGGTAAAAGAAATAAAATTAACCAATAGACACCTAAAACGGCCAATGCGTTCGTTAGGAAAGTCACAAATACACTGATAGCAATGCAGTTTGTAAGCTGACTGTTTTAGCAAAACGCATTTAGGGAATTCCCCTTCATATGCAACTGGAAGTTCTTACATACAAGGGGAAAGTCCCGAAATATAAAGCATATCTTATTACGGGAGATTTACCCACATACCTAGTTTTAAATAACGTAGCAATGCATTTTATAGTATAATAACAGTACGTGCCTCAAAAACACACCTTGGTAGGACGTGTCGGTAAATTATGTTTAATTTTTTTTAGTAAAATAGGAAAAAATATTTTTAAAAATTTTTTATGTCATTCTGTGTTAAATAGTTTATTTTGAGAATACAAAAATCCTCCAGTCTGTGGGCAGTTAACTTACAAAGTTCCAGCAATTTCAAAATCAATTGTGCCTTAAAAGCACACCTTGGTTTAGGGTTAATTTCAACGTGCATGTAAGTTGTTTCGGATATTCCATGTTCAAATTGTAGTAGAGTGCGAAACAGGCTTTAGAACATTAAAAGAGCGATAAAAAAATGTAAGATGAATTATGTAATACCACTTACTAATAATCAGTGTGTTAGTTCCAAAATAACAAGAAAGCAGAACGACGTGTGCCTACGTCTAACTTGTACCAGACAACTGTGATTTTCCAAATTGTAAGAAATTTTAAGTTTTTCCTGAGAGTATTAATGCTTTTCTTGGTAATATTACAATGTTTGAAAATTAATTAAATTACTATTCACGTAAAATACTTATATTATGGGAAAATTTTTAACATTTTGTGTTGAGAACATTGAGAATTATCAAAAAAAGTGATTTTTACCAAAAAAAAACACTTAAATTTTTATGTGTACAGCCCGCAAGCCTACAACATACATCTCCTACTAGAAATTTGAAAAATTCCAATGAGTCGATACAGCGGAACATCCTGCATACAATCCCCATTTACTTATCTACCATTTTAACAACGCTGAAGAAAAACTCTACCGCGTCAATTATAACTTCTCATGACAATGGTTCATCGCGAGAAGTCATCTACACTCTACGCGTCTCCATGACAATACGTTAAAAGGATAACGATTTTACGCGTTCGTAAGCCGTAGTAATGAGTGCATAGTCATAATGATCTGATGCAGTGTAGGAATGAATCACAATACCTAGTTCCAAGTGCGGCATTACTTCATTGTTGGCATTTAAATTCCGGGAATATTCCAAACCGCCTATTTGCAACCGATACAAAAGCCTAGTACGCACACCCATCTAATTAATTTGAAGCCAATGCATGAACTAGTATCGAACAAATGTTATTAGAAATATCCACCAGTTGACATTTCATTAGCATTGTATTGCTACACGTTCCATGCTATTGTATATACCAGTAAATTAAATCCCCGAACAAAGGGAAACTCAGATAAAAATGCATCAAATAATAATTCTATCTCAGTTGTGGGGTTTTGCTGCACGAGAATATACGCAGAGCGAAGGCAATTATAATATTAAATTCGCATAGTAAGTAGATTATACTAATGACGTTTTTCGCGTTGGAGAATAAAGCCGGTTAACGGCGTACCTAATAAAGCTTTAATTCAGTGCCCGCGGGGCTTATTTTGTGCATTTTACAAGGTTTTAATCTGTATGTGGCCTGTTCCGTTTTCAATTCTGAATTTAATCAGAAATACCCAATTTATTTGCTGCATTTTACAATGTTCATCGTTTCCCCAAACACTGAACAAAAGAAATATTTTAATATGCAAGAACGGACAATGAAAATATGCATTTCATATTCGTTGAAAGCTTAAAGTGAATGAATAGTAACTAGGTTTTTAGTATGCCGTGGGTCCCTATTTGGATGGTGAATTAATAAAGTATGTTGAGAACTAAAACGTTAGAATTAAATTCTATTTGTACAAATAAATTCCTAAAATATTTTTAAGAGTATAATGTCAACTGTCAAAAAAATCAAATAAAATTAAGAAAAATCAAATCATATTAAATAAATCCTCTTCATGTCTATTAGCCACCTTCGAAAGCGTGCAAGTTGACGCCCGTCTCATGATGTCTGTCCTCGCAAAAGGATATAACAAGAAAGGTGCTGTTATGTCTTGAGCTCAACCTTAGCAGAGAAAAATTCATACTGCTGTGAACTGATGGTCCAAGCATATAAGTAAAGAGAAATTAAAAATGACAGAATTAATTTAGCTAGCTCAGCAAAAATGAATTTAAAAGGGCGCCAGAGATTCTTAAATCTCAGAGTAAATTTTTTTTTAAAAAATTAATAGTGGGCTTTTGCAAAATTTACTTTCTTTAAAATCCCCAAAAATTGAAATGGCAGATTTAAAAATAAAAGAACTATTTAAGGTGATATTTACAATCATTAAATTTATTTAAAAAAAAAAAAGAAAAAAAAAACATTTGAAACAATTTACAGGATAAATAAAAACCGTGAATATAAGATTCTGGCATAAAACAAACCTGCATAAGATTCTACAATTTAAAAAGGACAATGCAAATCCTTTAGCAAACAAAATGGAAGATTTCGTTCTAGAACGAATTTCATATAACACAAAAAATCCACGTGGTTTCAAAAATTCAAAGCAAACTAAAAATTTAATTCAAATCACGTAAAGAAACAACCCAAAATTAAAAATGAAATATAAAACAAGCTCACAGCTTCACTTCACCTACCCCGAGGTGATAAAATAAAATTAAATTATAACTACCAAAAAAAACGGAAAATTTAAACTCTAAACGCGATTACTTCTAAAACGAATATTATTAAAAAGCCTTACATGTATGTGCACACCTATCTAATACAATTTAACAAAAGAATTACAAGATAGACGATTTATAAAAACTTCAAACAACGAACTACATCTTAAACTGAAAAAGGATTACCATAACCGGTAACCAAGACAACAAAACACGACTATACACGGGCTCGTCTATCTGATAACTCCTTGGGCCTCTAGGTTACATTCTCATATATAAAAACTTTACATATACGTGCGATGAACGCACAGCGCAACGCAAAGGAAAAACTAGCAAATAAACTATATACAGGAGTACGCAAAATGTACAAATAAATGAAATTAACTATACACAACTGACCAAATAAAATGATACAAACAATTAAATCAAAATTCTTAACAAAATTTACAACAATAAGAATAGTGGAAACCCTAACATTGTTTTGACAAGGCTGATTTGGAATAAACAAAAATACATATTTAAATTTCCGAAACCCGGGGTGCCAGACTACAGCAATACGTTGAAGAATGACACCTCTTTCAGGATAGATTCCATCAGATTTATATGACAAAAATTTTAAACATATATGATGGATAGTATCTGAATATAGAGAGTCACACGCATACAATGGGTTCCAAATCAAAGCAGCATATTCACGCTTACTCATAACATGGACATAATACAATGTCTTTAAGAGAGAAATATGTTTAAAGTATTTAGAGATACGTATGATAAAATTTCATGGCCGCAGAACATATATCAACGATATGGAATCTGAAGGTAAAGGTGCTATCAAAAAGTACACCAAGATCCCTATATTCAGACTTGCGAATTAAGGTGCTGGTGAGTGCGCAAAATTTTTCAACATTTAATTTAAGTTTGAAGTTATCACACCAATCAACTATTGTGTCTAGTGCACGCTGCAGTCGACATGCATCATCAATAGAAGAAATCTCCGAGAATATTTTAATATCATCAGCATAAGCAAGTATAGGAAGATCAATTTGCGAAAGCAGATCATTCATGAAGAGCACGAATAACAGGGGACTCACATTCGAGCCTTGCGGTACACCAGGGGTAAGAATAAAACTATTAGAGCTGTAACAGTTCTACGATCTAAGCAAACGTACAGCAGATGGAACAAAACCCAAATAACTCAACTTGACGAGTAGGATGCTCAAGACCTCACTGATGAATTGAGACGTTGATGCAAGGTTGGTAACTGTAGATCGACCTGAGAATTATTATAAATTAAATAAAAATTTAATTTAAAATTAAATAAAAAAATATTATAAATGTTATGGCAATAAAGTCATTCATTATTATTATTCTATAGGGGGCCGAAGTTAAAAATTTTGAAGATTATATATATATGCTTTGTTTTTTAATAGCTAATTAACATTTTGACTACCTGATTGAAGTATAGATGACACTGCATATACAAAATTTGATTTTAGTCTGATATCGAAGCTCTTATGGTGTGGCAGGACAGAAGAGAGAAGTTGCAACAATTCCTCAGGACCAAACACCAATCCATTAAGTTCTTCATGCAGAAAGGATAAAAAAAATTGAAGTCTGTAAAGCACATAAGATATTGAACATTTTAATTAGTAATCAAAAGAACGAGATACTAGAAGAACAAACTTTTCCAACAAACATTATGTTTCTTGACCCTGTAAAAACGAACCTGTTTATTATTTGAAAAATGGCACACTATATTCCATCCAACGCGCAATAACTCCACATAAAAGCGTTACCTTTCACATAAAAAAAAACAATAACAGCAACTCCTTATCCAGCAGGCGCAGTCAAACATTTATTCGCTCTAAAAGAGATTGTTAAATAAGGGAATTAAAAATTTACAAACCTTCAACTTAAACGATAAAACGAGCTTTTGTCTTAAGTGCTCGAATTTGAAACTTTGTGCACAGTTAAGAGGCGGAAATTAAGTGAGAAACGTAAATTTGGAAAATTTATTAGTTTCATTTCGAATCTGCGCAATTCGCTGAGGTAAGTATTAACGTTTAATATTTGCCTGTCATATTTCAAGTCTACGTCTAGGGTGCTCTAAGTATTCTGGATTAACAACTCGGAGAGCAGTCGTAAGAAATTTTAACTTCTGATATTAGGTATAATACAAAGCGTCGTTAAGTGATAAGGTATTATATTGTGATTTATTGTACACTATTATTGTTATATTTTCTACTGTGACTACTAAATATATTTATTTAAAAAATATAGAAACAACAATAATGGTCCTTCCCATTCAAGGTTTTATTTAAAAATCTATTGCACTACATATTTCGGCGAAACGCCATCATCAGGTAATGATTTACGTTGAATATTAAAATACAGGGTTAGTTAAAAGTATGGAATAGGCAATTTATCTCCGTAAATATGAACTTTATGACAAAATGTCATTAATAGAAGTTTTTTTACTAATTATTCTTTATCTCTTAGCCTGCTAGTTGTTTTTTTATGTCAACGCATTTCCATGGAAACGTAATTTTTTTTTGTTTTTTAAATGGCAACCTAGCAATTTTTTTGCTGATTTTTGTTCCTCTTTTTTTCCTTGAAATGATCCGGTATTTTTTTTGTGTAGTTTGATAATAAAATTTTAGAGAAAATGGCCATTATTTTATTCAATCAAATAATCTTTAACTTAAATTAAATGTTCAAACTGAAGACCCTCTGCAGCTTGACAGTAACCTAATCTGTCATAAAAATTGCGTAATGAATTTTGCAGCCAATTAGGTGGTATTTGTGCGATTTCATGCCTTATTCTGGCTTTCAGATCTTCCAAATTTTGGGGTCTTTCTTTGTAAATTGTAGTTTTTAAATGACCCCAAAGGAAAAAAATCTAAGGGGCTTAAATCGGAGGACCTAGCAAGCCATTCAATAGAACCCCGACGTCCTATCCAACGACGGGGAAAAATGTTATTCAGAAATTGGCGAACATCTACCCCATAATGGGGTGGAGCGCCGTCTTGCTGAAACCAAATATCTCGGTTTGGCATTCCTTGTCGATCTGCATCCGGAAATAATTGTACAATATCGCGTACAATGTGATCACGTAATAGGAGTAGGTTAAATTCCCATCAACAAAATATGGGCCTATTATGTGCTGCCCAATAATACCAGCCCATACATTAAGTTTTTGACGGTGCCGTGTATGGTGTTCCATCACCCAATGCGGATTCTCACTAGACCAGTATCGACAGTTGTGTCTGTTCACAAATCCTTTTAGACAAAACGTGGCTTCATCAGAAAATAAAATGTTGTTTAGACAATTTGGATTATTATCAATCATTTCCATTATTGTTGCACAAAACTGCATTCTTCTGTCTGGGTCATCTTCGTTTAGCTCATGGAGAAGGTGTATCTTGTAGGGTTTGAGTTTGTTCTTTTTCAATATTCGAACAACCGACGATTGACTAATATCATTATTCAAAGCAAGTTGCGTGGTTGACGTAACTGGATTATCCATAACACTTAGTAATACATCAAGAGCTTGATCATTATTTGTGGCTGATTTCAGACGTCCAGACTTTGGCATATCTTTTACATTTCCAGTTTCTCTAAATTTCCTAACCAATTTAGACACCGTGGATTGTACAATAGGATATCTTCCAGGATGAACGTTGTTAAATAAATGACAAACAGCTTGGTGTGAACGTTGTCGATCTCCATAACCAACCATCATGAGGATTTCAATTCTTTCAGTTTCACAGTTTCACCATGTTTACAAATTAATAAAACTATCTGTAATAAAATTAATTTGTTAACTTATTGAAAGGTACGTCACAATGACATGAAAAAAGGGAACAGAGTTACGTTTCCATGGAAATGCGTTGACATAAAAAAAAACAACTAGCAGGCTAAGAGATAAAGAATAATTAGTAAATAAATAAAATAATGGCCATTTTCTCTAAAATTTTGTTATCAAATTACACAAAAAAAAATACCGGATCATTTCAAGGAAAAAAGAGGAACAAAAATCAGCAAAAAAATTGCTAGGTTGCCATTTAAAAAACAAAAAAAAAATTACGTTTCCATGGAAATGCGTTGACATAAAAAAACAACGAGCAGGTTAAGAGATAAAGAATAATTAGTAAAAAAACTTCTATTAATGACATTTTGTCATAAAGTTCATATTTACGGAGATAAATTGCCTATTCCATACTTATGACTAATACTGTATAATGAAATCAACGTAAATCATTACCTGATGATGGCGTTTCGCTGAAACATGTAGTGTAACAGATTTCTAATTTTTTTAAATCCAAACACCATTCATAGGATTACTTCAATTATGAAAATTATAAATATATTTATACCTATTGAAAATAATTTTTGAAATTTAGCATTTAACGTATTTATAACTTTATGATTAAAATAAATTGCAAGACTTGGAATTACTATTTAAAAACGTAATCGTTACTAACTAAGCGAACTCATATTACTTACCTGAGATAATTACATCGTTATCTGCATTGTTTTACACTGCTGACTATTTCGAACCACATTTTTACATAAAATCTCTTTTGTTTTATCTTTTGTAAGATAAAGAAAATGTTTCTTTATCTTACTTTCTCAACAACTTTGATACTTTATGTATAAGTGTCTATGTTACACAATTTTACTTGAATTTACTACTATGTGACGACGTTTCTTTCGGTGTGTGAAGTTCTCTTTAATGTTTGATTTATCTTTAGCTTTCGTTAAAAGATAATCTATCGCGCGCTTAACTTTCGCTCATGAACTTTATGAGTCGCCCTTGTAACAGCGTCCTCGTAATTCTTACTTCTTCCGTAGAGGCGCTGGCAAAGATTGCTGTCAGCTGTGCGATTGAAAATTACGCGCGAAGATGTTTCTTTATGTCGCGTACTAATACGTCGTACAATTATTACAATTAACCCTAGTGAAGTAACTTCAGTGCGTGAGTGATTATGCAGGGTTCTTGCTTGAAGTACGCAACAAATATAATATACTCTAGTGAAACAAATACTTGGTTTCCGTAGTTTTACTCCTCAGATCAACAATACGACAAAAAGAGCGAAATCACAAACAATATTTGACATATAACAATAATCTATTCAGCAATGAATTATGATGAAATACTCGCTTTGTTTAACGGAGTTTTTGGTTAATTTGCCGAGAAGGCACGGGAAATAAATGTACAAATATATATACCGGGGTTTTCGTTTACTTTGTGACGCTCATCGGATTAATCGTTGCAAATGAAATATCCATAATTTACGGCAGAAATTGGTCTACGATAATTCTCGTATTAACAATATACAGGGGGCGGCATAAAAATCTGAGCGTGAAATAAACAATAAAAGATATAATCTCTCCGCGTAACCAATTAATTCGTGGGGCGGAAGAACTATAAACGTATCACCCCGAGGGACGACAACAGAATATAGTCCAACAGGATCAGTAGGCGGCTATAATCGCATCACCCCGTGGGACGGCAACATACTATAACCTTGCGAGAACGGAAAAAGAATCTGTTAACGTATCACCCTGAGGGTCGACAACAGAATACAGTCCTACAGGATCGGTAAGCGGCTATAATTGTATCACCCCGTGGGACGACAACGTATTATGACCAGGAGAGATTCGGAAATCGGCGGAGTCTGCCTCGATCTCGGTAGATGCACGGTTTATATAGGCAAGCGGCGCTGGCGGGGATTCAAGCATATGTCAATCCAATGTGCGCCGCGTGGAGGGGACGCGATACTCTAAGAATTCAAACTTAGACGCGTGCCGACGAAAACAAATTAACGATATAAATGCGGGCGTAACGAGCGTATCACGAAAAATTGATCAAATAAACTACAATTTATGATAAAATAAATTGCTAAATCAAAATATATATTGAAATTAATTTTTCCGTGAAACGACACGTTACAACTTCAATATTGAATATAAGAGCAAAGGACAACGGTCAACAGTACCCCATAGGGTCCTCGATTACACTAAAAATAAAAGACGGGTATCTGTCCATTCGTATTTTTTTTTTTTTTAGCGTAAGAACGTCCTCTAATAAGCTATTGTAGTCAGAACTCCCTCGTATGCCATCTGGCATCATGATTTAAGGTTAATAAAAATACACACTAGGATGATTAAAATAGGATTTTAATGATTTAATTAAAGCATTATATTTAAAAATTATTTTTTTTTATACCGGGCTGTGTGCCAGAAATAATTTTTGCGCCCAACGTGGGGAGACGTGGGTGCAAAAATGTTTTCTTTATTCCAATAATGCATTTTTCTGCGTGCAATAAATATCTATTTAAAAGCAGCATTTTTTCCTCTTTATTTTGACAGCAGTCGGTTTGAAGCAGAGAAAGAGAAAATCACATGCACTTACACAGAAACGACATCAGCCACAACCGTTGGAAGTTTAAATCATACAAACTGCCTTTGCATTTTATTTCTGTTTATATTGCCAATTCTCCCCGATTCGAAATCGCGTTCCCCCCATCGTTCACAATCGATGATTAATGTTGCCAGAAGTCTCCCCCTTTTTCCATATATATTTCCCAATTTCCATCCGCCAACAGCTTATCGATTCGACCCGGATTCTCACACACCAATTTTTTTCCGATTCCCGTATTCAACTTCCGGATTTTATTTTCGTTTACTGGCGTTCTATTTATTTTTATACGTCCCTACTACCGATTCGCAAACGGGTTGAATAAGACGAAACGATCACTCGAAAGGGAATCCCCATTGAAAACCGCATTTTGTGCAGATTTGTTAAGGTGAAGGTTTTTTGGGCGGGTTTCACAGCTTCTAATACAAATATACAAGGTGTTACGAAATTTGCAGACACGGGTTATGGGATGAAGTTAAGGAACAAAAACTGTAACCAACATTTCATTACCTTTTTTATCTAACCAATATTTTCTGACTAATAGCATATTTAAAAATGACAAATAAAATACGTGAAACTCCTTAATTTTATTTGTTTGTTGTATAAATGAGAAAGTAAAGTAAAATGGTAAAAAAAATTAAAAGATACCCACAATTTAAAATCAGTTAAGGATGGTCAAAGTTTAAAATTAAAATAAAATTAGAGAGTGCAAATTAGATAATCGAACTAAAGTAGAACTTGTAAAGAATAAACATTAAATAAAGAATAAAACACTTAAGTATAAACGAACAACACTTTAAAATTATTTAAAATAGATGTAAGCACTTGGAACTCAGGATCTAAAATGACTCTGGAAAAATTTAGACTAAAATTTAAATACAAGTAGAAAATTCCAGAAAAATGCAATAAACTTGTGCCATCTATAAATAAAACCAAACTGAAGTAATGTTGTGCTAAAAACGTAGTAGAATACTTGAAAACCATATATGCAGAAGGTCATCTGGCGAGTAAAATTTGAAAACGGGGGCGAACTCGAAAATTGAATGACTAATGAAAGGTCTCTACTAGTGAGCTGTTGCCTCAATATTTCCAATGCCACAAAGTTGTTGGGGTAGGCACCTTTTTTTGGCCGTATGTAATTGTACTTCTAAGGTAAAAATAATTTTATACAATATCATGTTGCTAATAATTGTTGCACACTCTTATTATATGATATTTCTTTATCTCTCCTGAGGATGCTCGGATAGAGCGAAACCGGTAGTGTGTTATTAAAGAATTTTGTTAGGATCAAGACCTTGTTTGATTTCTTTTTCACCCTCATTTCCCTAAATGTGTAACATTACCGATAAATTTCCTAGTCCACCTCCCATTTAAAATATTATCTCACTTGTCCTGCCAATCACTATCAAGTTCATCACCAAACGCTTTCTCAAGTACGCTGGCCAAAATTAACTCATACCTAATTCACCCTAGGCACCGCCTCTTTCACTAATTGATTCGGCCTCTCATTGCTGATTGTACGCACGTGAGCCCTAGTCCAAAGAAATTTATACTCCCCTAAGTTTTAGATCAATCAGGACTTGTTTCCCAAATATTAAACTCCATTAAATTACAATTTAAAAAGTTTTCGTCCATTATACCTAGTATCAATCTAGTGGACACACTATATAACACAGAATACTTTATAACATTAACTTGTGTGAATTCTCTTCCTGCAGCCACCAAATATGTTTTAGCATCGCTTGCTATTGCTTGAATGGCGTACGCTGTATTACTTGTTGCATTGTTTGAAATACACGGTTTTCTAGTTCATTAACATCGCCCACAGGTGTTTGGTAAGCCAACGCTTTCTAAAGGCCCCACGTTGGCGCCGTAAAGTTGGTAGTAATTACAAAAATTGTGTTAATCGAACCATGCCAATGCTATCTGCTACTAAACTAACCACATATAAGGTTTTATAGTTATAATGAGGAAATTCTTTCTTGGAAGTTCAATATTTTTTCCGTCTAAATTATTATCATCATCAAAATTCGCACCAAAATCCACCTCTACAGAAGCAGAGATATCTAACATTAACGTTAAGCATTTGCATCCCCTATATATTTATACATCCATTCCCATGCGACACCCAACTATTGGAACGTTCAACACTACCACAGCGGGATCGTAAAACTGCTCGGTTTAACGACTTGTAAACTTCCCCAGAGTACATCGGGGCTTGCTATAATTGAAACTGTAAAAACGATAAATTTGCCTGAATTTAGATTGATGCTTTAAAACTTTAGTAGTCATCGAAGTATATTAAAGTTAATGTCTAACATACACATCTAAAGCTCTTTATGTAATCACAAAGAGCCTCTTCCTATTGCTGTCTTGAATTCGTTTTTTAACCATTTTTCGGTTGCTTCGTGTTATTAGGAGAAGCTATGTGAGTAAGAAAACTGCTAGTGAACAAAGAGCTGTAGTCGATTACAGAATTTTTAAATTCTTGATATTTGCTTTTACTTCTGTTTTGTTAGTGTTTCTTCTGGTTCATTATTTTGTCTGTTATTTATTACTGCTATACAATACATCGGTTCTTTGACATCATGTATGCAAATAATATTTTGTAAATCGTAAAGAATTTCGAATTTCTATTCACAATAAATCCTTAATCACTTTCATATACTAAAAGCAAATGTCACTAAAGTTCTGTATTCTCTTGGAAAAACTCGAGTATTATGGTGTGAGAGGACAACCACTGAATCTCTTCAATCGTTTCTGTAGGCTGTGGGGTTCTTCAGTGCTCCATCCTCGGTCCGCTTCTCTTTGTAATTTACGTTAACGATTTTCCTTCGAGTATTCATGAGGCCGTCCGCAGACGACACATTGCTGCTAGTCAAAGCACTGAACCCACAGAAAAGCTGCAAAGCACTGTTGAAAGTGCAGAGAAATGATTTGCTGCATACAAATTAAAAGTAAACATCGAAAAAACGCAGAGGCTATTATTAAGAACCAAGAGAACCAATCCTCGCCGCCAATCCTCGGCGGTTAAGTTACTAGGACTTTTCATGGACACAAATTTAAGATGGCGGCACCATATCAACGAGTTGGCGAATAGGCTGACACATACATTGTTTGCTATTAGAAGACTACTGCATATTGCACTTACGAAGCAGCTAAAGCAGCGTATTATGCGAAGTTTCATTCTCTGGTCTGCTACGGGATACTGTTGTGGGGTGTCTCAACAGACGCACATAGGATCTCTGTCCCACCAAAAAGGGCAATCCGGTATCTGTGCAATCTAAAAAGCAGTGAGAGTAACACTGCTATTTCAGAAGGGAACAAATACTTACCTTACCGAGTACTTATATCCTGAGTTCTTTTACCTATATTCACAACATCAAAAACGAATTAACATACAACAGTCGACAAAGACATGAATTAATAACAATAATAATAATAGAATTTATTGACAACTACTACATTTCAAATGCATTGTCAAAAAGACTATATCACCCGTGAGTGCTCTTCCTATAGCCTTGCCTTTTGGGTTGATCTTCGCCCTGCCGTAGGTTAATCAATTCTTAGTCAATGATGTTGTTCATTCTCGACCATTATTTTCACAAGAAATTTTGAGTTTTGACGAAATTATTTAGGCACTGCTAATTTTGATGTTGCTTCTGTCAACATATGACATTCATGACACATTAAAGGTACCCTTCCACCGTCTTACATTTACCCGAAGGGAAGTCGACTACTGGGGGGTATAAACTGTACAATAGGTTTCTGGATGAAGTAAAATAACTTCCTATTAAGAATACTAAAGTAACTAAACTAAAGCAAAACGTATATTTATGGAAAAGGAATGTTACGATATCGAAGACTTCCTACAAAAGGAAACCTTTATTATCGTTTTTCATTATGTTTTCCTTTGTTTTAATATGTATATGTATAAGTTTATATTTATTGATATTTACGTCTTATTTATATTTTTTTATATTATCTGACAATTGTAGTTGCGGTATGCCTACCTATATTGTAAATTTGACAGCTTTCTGTAGTGGTATTATTACGAAATATACTTATATTATTATTATATTATAATAATAGAAATAAAATAACGCATACAATCACACCAAAGGCAAACTATAACCACAACTGCAACAATAACTAAATAAATAAAATAATCTACAACATAAAACAACATGGACGGCATAGATACGCCTACTCAAACAGTCATCCAACAATACATTAAGCTTTGTCTACATCTGCATAAACATGCGACGAACCAAACTGATGGTGTGAAGATTATGCAGATGTTATGTTACCGATATTTAAATTTTTTTCAGGCTTAAAATAATTACATGTTGATCTACCCATATCACTCCAACCATCCATGATAGAAAAAATAACATTGAAATGTCTCAACAACTTTAGAACTTGTTCTTAGTTTGACTCAGTTAGTTTGCTGTGTGCTGAAGGTAACAAATGAATTTTGAAAATACAAAATTAATTTATTTTTTTTATTTTTAAGGAAAAATTAAATTAGCTAGCTCAATGGATAAAATAAAAAGGCGCAAAAGAACAATTAACGTCAGGGTTACCCTCGCAAATTAAACTTGAATCTAATCACAAAAAGTAAATTGTGAGTGAATGAAAACTGTCTTTCTTAAATACCCCAAAAATTGAAAAGGTTTAATAAACTAAAACAATAGTATTTTTAACCCAAGGACGTTAATTCACAATCAGAAATTTATTATAAAAAAAAAATTATAATTTGCAGGAAAAAACCCGTGAACAGAGGGTTCTAGCCTAAATCAAAAACTGCAACTGATTCTAAATTACAATAGGACAATGCTAAATCCTATAACAAAGCAAAAGATTAATTAGTTCAGGAAGATAATTCTTTTTATTAAAACCATCCACGTGGTTTCAAATTAAAACAAATTGAATTAACCGTGGACAATTACTAGTAATTAACAAAAGAAAAATCTAAATGCAAGCGCAAAGCTTCTACTCACCGAATAGCAAAGTTTAAAACGAAAAATTAACTCTTTAAACTAAAATATCTTCCCGAACAAAAATAATAAAGGATCTTACATCTATAATGTGTACACATCAATATAATAACAATTATTATTTAGCGAATTCCTTGATGGACGATAAAAACACAATTAATACGAATTAAGTTACGATATAAAAATGTAATACAAAATGGCTGCAAAGATTTACAAAATTACGTTTACTCACGCTTGCGTCTACCAAGGAACTGAATTACAAGGTTGAACAGTCGTATAAATATAAAATCCTACTCACGACTACGTGCAACGCAGCCGCACAATTCATCGAAGAAAACTACTAGACAAGAGAACGCTAGAGATTTAAATGAATGAAATTAATTTAAAACAACTGAACACTAAATTAAATAAATTAAACAATTTTCTCATTAACTTAATCTTAAATAAAAAATAAAATCTACACATGTGAAAATTCTCTCGAAACATTGACAAAGACTGAACGGAGTAAACATGACAAAATCTATGCAACTTAAAAAAAAAACTCTCGCGAAAACAGCATGTATATGCACTGGTGGATGAGGCCTTATGAGTTATTTGCAAATCAATGTCGATAATGTAGTTTACTAAGTGCATACAGTGTTACCACTTCAGCACAATGAACTAATTTACCACATGATTACAACAACCAATGGGAGGTTGATCGAAATTTTTCTTATTACGATTCTACCCCTTGGCAGTAACGATTTTTTTTTATATTTATTCGCAGCCTTCAACAAACAAATATTTTAATTAAATAAAAATTATTCAACCAGCATGTAGAAAACTAATAATCAGAAGTATATTCGAGTGATTCATTTAAAACACTACGCAGACGTATTCTCACGGACATAATTCATGTCAATAGCAAATAGCATAGGGTATACAAATAATTGAGAACTCAAACTCGCCCGAGGCGATTCCCCAACCGGCAGATCGAGACCAAACGTAGTGGAGTGTAAAAATTGCCCATCGACGAGGAACTAAATCAAACAAAGACCAAAAAAAAAGGGCCGAGTTCCCAACTACAGAGCTCATATTCCACCCATACCCGACTAGTAAGGGGAAATATCGATTCCGGATCAACGAACGCGGTAAACAGCAACAAATAGATAGAAATAATCAGCTTGTTAGTGGGATAGGGGAAGGTCGCGCAAGAGTTCTGCCGTCTAAAGCGGAGAACACACATAGGCGATCACGATAGCAATCCCGTTGGCGACTGCGATCAGAGAAAGTAGCAAACACATATACGCGTTTGCGATATGATTTTTGGGCGCAATCCACAATTGTGCTCATACAGTATCTGAGAAATGTGTAGTTTGGTAAACGAATAGACATTGCTCCTTGCAATATTAGCGAATGATAGCAATTGTATTAGTAAAAAGCAAAGTAGGTACGTAAAGTTTTCATTCTTTTTTTATCACTAATTTATTTTTGAAAAAGCGTCTATAATATTTGTACTTAAAGTTTGTTACTAATAATCACTAATCACTTACATTATAGGAAAAAAAGGAATGTTTGGGTACATGAGATTAATAAAAAAAAACGTAAGGAAGAAGGCGAATTTCATAAATTATATCCCGAACTTCGTAATCATGAAAATAGATTCTACACGTATTTTAGAATCAACTTTGAAAGTTTTGATGAAATATTAATTATTCACCTACATTGGAATCCGTTGGAGCAAATTGTAAAAAGGATCTAAAAGTTTCCATATGGAGAGACCAGGACTTATAACGACACATAGATTTAGCTGCTCTTCTACTTCGTGTTTTTTCAGAGCGTAGATACTTTGAGTAACAATCTCTCAAGTTTCTCCAGCGTTTCTGTAGATCGTCACCTGCAAGTAAAAGCTCAACAATTGAAACGCCCCGTTTGCAAAACATTTCTTAAGTCATATTTAAAATGGCGTTATTGTTTAGAGTGGTAAGAACATTGTATTTCTAAGGTATTTTTTTTTCTAGATTTTTAACTACCGGCGATTCATACAAAACAATTGGCCACAGCTATCGGTTAGGATTTTCAACAGTTGCCATAATTTTTGAAGAAGTTTGCACAGCAATATGGAATAGATTGCAACCACATTATATGCCAGAACCCACGATGTAATTATAGGAAAAATCAATTTCAGCTACAAAACCTTATGGCAGTTTCCTAATTGTTTGGGAAGTATAGACGGCAAACATGAGACTATCCGATGCCCTAATAAAAGCGGATCAAACTACTTTTCATACTTCAAAAAAAAATTCAATTGTTCTAATGGCGATTGTTGACCCTGAATTTAAATTTACTTGTATAGATGTAGGAGGATATGGTAAAAATAGTGACGGTGGTACCTTCTGATTGCCTCAGCTATGGGTAGAAGACTTGCAAATGGCATCTTTAATCTTCCTCCAAGCATAAGGGTCGCTCAAGCGAATACACTGAAGGCCCCCGCGTTTTGATAGGCGATGAAACCTTTACGCCAAATATTTAATTAATGCGACCACTTCCCTATGGGCAGTCAAAACATGACCATAGCAAAGAAAATTTTAATTATCATTTATGTAGAGCACGTCGCGTCGTGAAAAACGCATTCGGAATACTGGCACACAAATGGAGATTATTTTTCAGACCATTAGATGTGAAGGTTGAAACCGCTAAAAAACTTGCAAAAGCAGCTTGCGTACTACATAATCTTTTACGGGTAAAAATTTTATTGCTGATCAACATTATGTTAATTTACAAGAAAATAATGATAAACCAGTTGAGCATTTAATAACCTGGCGGTTGATGGAAGGAGAGCGGTAAACTTGGCCCTTAATCTACGAGAAAAATGTGTCACCTATTTCAGTAAGTTGTAAACATAAAATAAACATAGTTATTGGAAGTTTTGGATTGGTGGTATTATGGAATAAATAGTAATATTATATATTTTCTGGGTTTGTTACTATTTATTCCATAAAATAAACATTTTCTTATACTTACCAGTTTGTTTTAATCCCATGTCCTTCGCAATTTCACCCCATACTTTATTTTTTATACGTACAGTCTTGTACTCAGAATGTGAGAAATCATATAATATTTTGTGCTTCTTGACATTTTCAATTAATATTTCTGTAAAATCAGATATTTCAAATAAAATATTGTGCACGCGATTTGCGATAAATGCAATGTGTTGCGCTTGAACGTGAACGAACGCTGCACAAGTTGATTATATCGCAAGCAGGTCGCGACGAGTATATGCGGTATTATTTCTTTAAGTATAACTCATCAGATCGCCAACGCAATCGTTATCGTAATCGTGGTTGCGGTCGCGTACACAGTAAAAAATGTTTTGCTAATTTAACTACAATTTAACAAAATACTTATAATAACTTATTTACAGTTAATATTAACACATTCTTTTGGTAATATTAGCAAACCGGTTTTTTGTTAAACATCTAAAGTTGTATTTTACTCATAATCTAGTTAATGTAACAATTTATGTTGTTTAATTAACTAATTTAACTTTAACTAAAATATATATCTTCCGATTACAAACGCGGTTATTACATTAACAAATTTAAATGCATTGGTAACTTCAGTTCTAAGTAAATTACAAAGAAAAGTATATTCGAATTTACAATTTGTATTTATTATAATTATTTCTTAGAACAGAATTAATAGTTTAATATTTAATCATACGCATTAGCATCAAGGCATCACAAAAAATCACTTTAAGTTGAATACACGCAAAGTGCAGTAATAAAACTTGGACAGCATGAACAAAACAAGGAGCTAAATTCTAAAAATATCATAGTATCATAGGTTCATATAATACATTATAAGTTAATCAAACGGAGTCTAATTTATTATTGTACTTAAGATATAGAAAAGTTGTTAATAGAAAACTGTCGATTATTATAAATTTCATAACAATTCATATTTATACCATTTTATACTATTTATTACTATTGCTATCGATAGGTATGTACGTTTCAATTACGTCATCTGTCATGTGCACGCATTTTCAAGCTGATGCCACCACCAATGCACCAACAACGCCATTATACCTTAAATGTGTTCGGCGTATCTCTAATTCAACGTGATTGAGCCTGATTCAACTATTTAGTTTATTGTGTGATTTCATTTTTTTCTTTAGTGTTGAGGATCAGTTTTAATGGTAAGTACAAAATATTGTATGAATTACATATATTGTTGGTAAATAGGGTGAAAACTAATGAGAATAGTAAAGCAGTTCTGATTGTCATATTTATCGATTGTAGTGTAGAATTAATTAGTAATTTATATTAATTCCGTCAGACCTGTGACTGTGCGTGACTGTGTATAGAGGTTTCCCTGTATAATGAATTAGTCAATACATATGCGGAAAATCAGTAATAACATAGTAAAACTAAAATTAATGATTAAATAGTATTTAAATTAGATGCAATGATATGACAAAATTGTAGTTTATAGCCTGTCAAATCTTTCCTGAGTTGGTAGGGAAGGATTTTTAGCTGCAGGATTCGGAAGGGGCGACAATAACTACTGATTTTTTACCTACATTTTTAAATATCTCCAGGAAAGGGTTAATAATAGCCGTCGTAAAGAAGAATGGTTCGTAATGAGTCGTTTTTATAAAACATTATATTAATATTGATTGTTTTAGAGCATTATTTCGACATAAAAATGCTCCTGCAAATGATAGCCCATTATCAACATTTTCACAGACATACACTCATCCAGAGACTTGCAGTACTGAAACTGTAATCAGTGTAAGACCATCAAGTGAGTGGGTCTGCTCCAGTTTTTTCATCTACCTACCCCACCTAGTCGCAAGAGAGCCAAAACCGGGCCTTAGTTTTATAAAAATTGATTTGTCAATTTCTCATTAATGTTAAATTAATAATGAACATTGTTAATTTTACTATAATTTATTATCAAATTAATAAAGAAATTTAATTAATTTCACAGCAATTTATTATGAAATGAATAAATAACATTCATTAACTTTACAATAATGTAATGTGATATTAATAAAGAAAATGTGTTAATTTTACAATAATTTATTATATTTATTCGGAAATAATTTTAAATTAACAAAACAAGTTTCATAATTTTACAAAAAAAGCTGGTAAGGTATACTAATACAAATTTTAAATTTTACAACGTTTTGGTTGTGAACTAGAATTTTAAAAGTAAATTTTACTAATTTATTTAATAAGTATAGCAAATACATTACTGTTATATTTAACTATAGACGCAGTGTAAATTTTATAAAGTATAGGAGTGGACCTTTGGGAACTAAAAGTTGGAGTTGTATTAACATTACTTTTTTTACTGTGTATGTGTGTTCTCCGCTTAACACGCGCTAACGCGTTCACGATTACCTCACGTGCATCACGATAGGTCATGACACGATGTCTTTCCGCTCGAATTGACGGGGTATATATTGAAAGAATGAATCCCTCGGTATTTAAAGCGGGTTAAATCGACGCCGACGTGGATTTACCGTCGAAGAATGTGTGCGGTCAGGCGTTAGCGTTCATCGAGGGTGAGTTGGTGAGATTATCGTCCGGTTGCCACCCTTAAATGTTTATTTACTTGACCCGATTTACACGCTGCAATGAACGAGACAACCGTCCACTAGTAGAATACTAAGAGGAATAAGGAGCAATGGTATTTTAGCGCGCCACCCTCTTACTATCCCGTTTACTCTCTGCTTTGTGTGTGCATTCGGGTCGCGCCGTACTACTTGCCTCGCTTCTTTTGTCGGCTCTATCGTATTGTTGCGATATTGTTTGTCGTTCGTCCGTAAGTGTTTTCTGTGTGTATAAAAGCGGTTTACGGAACGAGAGCGGATATCCGTGCAATGCCCTAGCGAAATACCTACTAAAGATTGTTTGGGATTTTGGACATCAAACGAATGCAGAAAATCGTTATGAAAGGAATAAGAACGAAATAAAAGAAACAAACAAATATTGGGAGCGCATTAAGTGGAATGCGATGTTGATATCTGGAAAGAATAGAACTTCTAAGGAAAAAAGTGTGCCGAGCAAACCGACAATAATATTGCAGAGGTTTGATATAAAACAAGAAAATTTAAACCAGATACCCATTATTGCTTGGATAGGTTCTACATTGTTTTCTAAAGTCTCAAAATTAATAAGAAGCGGGAAGAAATGACTGATGAGATTACATATTCAGAAATTATGATAATAATTTTTTGAAGAAAAAGTAGACGCATTACACATATGACTTAGACTGAATCAAAAATAACCTACTCAGGCGCAGCAAGAAAGAAGCTAAAACCATTACTAGGTTGATAACTAGACACTGTCCCCTGAAAAAGCATATATACAACACAGGCCGAGTAAGTGAACCGTGGTGCAGAAGATGCGAACTATAGGAGGAAATGAGTTTACATGTAATCTGTACATGTGAGCAATTGAAGGTACTCAAGCAGAAATATTTCGGGAAGGATCCCACTGGGCAAGATACTGGGCTTTGTAGAAGGTGATTCTCAATATATGCGACAAACTTTAAGAGCCGATTCCTGAGGTTATTTTGATCATAAAAGTTCATATGAGTATATGTCCAAAACAGTTTGGTTTTAAAGTTATTGAATGTTTAATAATAAATTATGAACTATGACTAACACGATATAATATCACAGTTGGTTCTTCAAAAACTATTGTGTTGAGAGGAAATTGTTTATTTGTCATTTCAATATTTGTCAATAGTTGTCAGAGTATTAATTCAGTTTATTGCCAGTTTCTGTTTCTAAAATGAATTACACGAATGCTGAGATGTGTAATATGCATTTCGTTTACGGTCTTGCCAATGGAAATTCGCGTGCTGCTAGACGTCTTTATGAAGAACGATACCCGAATCGTATCATCCCGCATCATTCAATATTTGCCCGTCTTTACCAACGTCTTAGTGAAACGGGAAATTTAAAAAAAAACGGACGACTAATAATGGGCACCCATCTACAGTAAAAACACTACAAGTTGAAGAAATGGTACTAAATGAACATCCTACTACAAGCACCAGAAAAATTGCGTTTGCTTTAAACATTAGTCAGGCCACAGTTTGGAGAATATTGAACGATCAACTGTTGTATCCATATCACATTCAACGGGTACAGGCACTTTTGCCGGCAGATTTTCCGCAAAGAGTGGCTTTTTGTCAATAGATGCAACACAAAATCGCACAAAATCTTGACTATTTGGCTCAAATATTCTTCACCGACGAGGCTAGTTTCTCTAGAAACGCGATTATTAATTTTCATAATAATCACATATGGGCCGAAGAAAATCCCCACGAACTAGTAAATGCCCGTCATCAACATCAATTCTCTGTCAATGTGTGGGCCGGAATTGTTGGAGATCACTTGATAGGTCCACATTTTTTACCGATGCGGCTAAATGGCGAGTTATACCGCAATTTTCTTGAAGAGGAGCTACCACTACTGCTGAAGGAAGTTCCGTTGCAATTAAGATTACAAATGTATTTTATGCATGACGGTGCTCCAGGGCATTTTAGTTTAGTTGCTCGCGAGTTTTTGGACAATACGTATCCAGATCGGTGGATAGGACGGGGAGGTCCACAACCGTGGCCTCCTCGGTCTCCAGACTTAAATTCTTTGGACTTCTTCTCTGGGGTCACCTTAAATCATTAGTTTATACGACTCCCATTGAAAATGTCGATGAAATGAGAAATCGCATATCCTAATAAATTTTAGTTATTTTTATAGAGTAAACTTCTAATTAAAATAATGAACTTAATTTATTGATACAGTAATCGCATTTCATTCATTTAATTCACTGTTGTGTAAGCGTCGCAGCTTTATTTAATTGGATTGTAGTAAAAAAATGATATCAAGCATTCGTGGTTACCAAGAAACATCAAAAGAAAATGCCCAAGCAATTAACCGTAAGAATGCCACCATGGCAGGGGCTCACAGTCCATTATGGAGCAATCACCATACAAGCAAGAAAAGGGGAAAATAGAAATGTAACTTTCTGCCTACCAAACGTCTTTAGCATTCCCCCAAAAGCAAATTTACTTTGATCAGTATTGTATCGCAAGTATTATTCACGATTCTCCCCTAAAAGATTAAAGTTTAAATGCACACCCTCTAGGGGCCACACGCCAAACTCTCGCTCAGTCAGCGACCACGGTGGACGTCAAGGTATGTTATTTGTTCGTCCTTGCAATATACTGCAAACCATGCAACGAAGAAGGGTATCATTTAATACTTGTATTCATATCGCGAGTAATTTTATGAAAATTGTACATAAAAATAACAATATGCATGGTTATATCTACATATTTTATACAAAATAGTTTTTCACAAACCGTTTCACGTATAAAATGGTTTCTTCTTGTTTAATATTACTATTAAATCGAAGCATCATAATTCTTAAAGTTTTAAAATTAAAACATCTAATCCACGTTTTATGCATAAATTCCAAAAGATGTAATTCAATTTGTGCCGTCATAAAAAGCAATAGAAATGAAACATTCAGAAAAAAATAACAATTTTTTTTTTAAGATATTAAGAATTTTTTATAAAATTAACCTTGAACTGTTTTTTATAATGAAATAACGGCTTCAGCAAATTCATTTCTTCAAATCATTAGAGTCTTATGGGGTAGTTATGAGACATTTTTGAAAGTTTTTTTTGATTAAACTGACAAAATAAAGTTATTAAATAGTTCAAAAAATTCATTCCCACACAAGGTCGACGAGTCTTTAGCCCACTTACTTAAATATAACTATGAGGAAGAAAATAAAAACTAGTGTCTCACTTTTACCCATCGTTTGGGGAAAATATAAGACACTTAAGGACGAATGTGAGACATCCATCTAACTTGCTTGTTGATAGTTATTAACAATTCCTTCGGTAATAATAAGAGAGAGGATGTAGAACTGCACATAACAAGATTAGGTATAATTTTTTTATCATTTTCACCTTCAAAAAAAATAAAAAATAGCCAAGAACACTTATATTCTTTACTTACACAAGAAGACAATTAGAAACTGCTCAAATAAAAAAGGATCTGTAAAAATTCAGTTTTAATATACTCCATATAATATAAAAACATATTTCTAAGGTATACAAACATGATACAGGTAATATTTGATAAAGAGAAAAAATCGGTCGGCATGAATCGGAAATTTGTGCGCCTGCAATAGCTCTAACAATTGCTTTCTACGCCAAAAAGACCACCTCGGAGTGAGGGTGTGCGCCCACAGAACAATGGCATACTGAATTCTTGACTGAATTTCCGTATAATACAGAGTCATCAAAGTACTGATAGATACACAAGGTTTTAGACTTAGACGAAATAGAAAAGTTTTTGCAGAAATTTTCTTTTCTGGTGAAGTATAACACCTAAAAATCTAGTGAATTCACTCTGTGGCAGAGAATAATCGTGCAGCTCCAAAGATTGTCTTCCGATGTATCTCTGCCGAGTATGGAAAATCATAAATTTGGTTTTTTCAAGACTCATAGCTAAATCATTTTCTGCAAACCACATGTAAAGGCTTTCCAACAGATTATTTGCCAGCTATGTTGTATCACCAGACTGCGCTGTAACAACTAGGAAGATAAGAACCGCATACATAACAAAATATGCGTCAGATAAGAATAAGGCAATATTGTTTATATACATATTAAATAATACTGGTCCAAGTACGGACCCCTACGGTACCTCACAGGTAGGCAAAGAGATGTTGTCGATAGCAAGTTACGATTTTGGTTTAAAAATGATATCTTAACAAACTGCAAATATGAAGTAAACCATTCAAAAATAATTTTTTCCTCTAATGCCATAGGCATATAGTTTATCCAGTAACTTATTATGATGGACACAGTCAAAAGGTTTTTGCAAGACACAAAAGATCCGAAAAGGTGCAGATCTTTTTTCAATCTGTTGCAATATCTTATTATAAAAATCAATTAGTGCTGTAGACGTCGATTTTCCTTTCGTGAAACCGTGTTAGCTCTGTGAAATGATGTCGTACTTCTTTATAAAACAGTTTAAGCGATCCAACATACAATATTCCAGAACTTTAGAAATCACAGTAGTTAACGCTATAGGTCTATGGTTTGACATACATTTAGTGTCGCCTTTTTTATGTATTGGCACAATAACAGAAGTGTTCAACACGGCAGGCAATACTCCACCAGAAAAAGAAAGATATATTAAATATGTTAAAATGTCCTGTAGAATTCTTGTTGTTCAGTCGCCCTATAATAGCCAATACTTCCCGTGTGGTGAAGGGAAACAGGAATGATGAAACAGATGAAACACGCATTCATACTTAAGGGCGTTGCACCTGGGTACATGAGAACTCTAAGAGGAAGATTTACCTAACCTGAGACTTTCTCGTATTCTACACTTTCTAAAAGCAATACAGTTAGAAAGCCAGCTCAAAAGCACCAAGAACAGGCGACACAACATCTCTTTTAGATCTTTTAGATATAGTTATCACCCTCCATACGTACAACGACCATATAAACAAAATTAAGGATGTCAAAGATATCAGCGGATATAGTTATCACTAAATACATTGCCTAGCCATATCAATTAAATTTTCCCTTGGCTCAAACAAATACAAATCTCAATTTACAAAAACATAGGACTCTCAATGCGGTATTTAAAATTGCAATACTAAATATTTTTACAAATGAAGTAGTAAAAATTTCACTTTAACTTCGCTGAAAGCGTTCTCATTCCCGGCAGAAATTAAAGCAGATTCTAATAACGGAAACCAAATTATCAACCCGAAATGCATACGGGGTGCAATCCAATCCCCGCTGATACCGTTGGCCAGAATAATCATCCAGATATTCCCCCACGGCGCGACGAGGCATCGCAAAATATCACCGTGGAACGCAAAAAACCCATCAGATTAAATTAGTTCGAATTCCGTGCAACGCGACGCCAGCGTATGTACTTCAAATACATACAGATATACATAGGTCGGGTACGGATCTAGTTTTCGGGAAAATCCCCGAGGCGATCGGTATATAGAGGGCTGTATTTCTATGCGCTCATTCGCCGACCAATCGGCATAACGCCACCATATCGTTCGAGTGCAACGACAGGGGTGAATTTTCAACGGATTTTTCCGCGGAGATTGGAACCGATGCGGAGCTAATTTGAATATTCCGGTGATCGCGATCCAAATCGGTATTTTTGTATACGTGAGGGCTCGGTGCTTGATGCACCAGTGGGCCTGAGAAGTGGAACAGCGCGAGATTGCCTCAATTTAGACAAACATTTATAATAAAATAATAATAATAATATAATAATAATAATAATAATAATAATAATAATAATAATGGCTCCTTATTTCAAACTATACATACATACAACAAACATATAAACTATGAAACATACAAAACAACGTCAACAAAAGGAAGTATCCAGAGACAAAAATAGTGATGACTACAGATCGGATTATATGCAAAGAAAAACTGGAATATATGCGCATATATATGCATAGATTTTTGAAAACATATGCATAAACCTGAGACATATATGCAAAAAAAATTTCGACAATATGCAAAATTTTTACATAAAATAAATAAGAGCAGAAATTTAAACATTAACTTTATTGCAGAAATTTTTTTCACAACATATTTCTAAAACAATTCATAATTAAATATTTTTCAAAATTGTGTAAAAGAAAATTTTGTCTTCTATCAGAATACATATGTTTTTCGAAATAGAAAAGCTTCTTTCAACATCCGCAGATGTAATTGGTGCATTTTTAACTTTGCAATACATACTAAACTAAAATTAAAGTCGAAATCGTTTACTGTTTTACCATCCAAAATTTTCTTAACTTTCTTCAATTTCAAATAACCCGCATTTTTATTTATCACTTTTTTAAATTTATCGTATATAGAATTACCTATTGTACCCTTAACCTTCTTATATAGCATATCAAATTCGTCTACTATTTTGACTGATTCCGAGAGCGACATCCCTTGCGTTTCTAGTTTAGGAATAGAACTTGAAACAAAGTTATAATTTGACTTAATATACAAAAGATTTTGTAGCAATTCTGTTGATGTTACTATCTTTTTACAGTTTCCTAGAGCAATGCAGTGATTTCAAGAATTACATTTTTTATTCCTTCAAAATTATCGGCGAAAAAAATTGCAGCCTCTAACCATGTACCCCATCTCGTAATAATCGGTTCAGAAGGCAACTTAACACCGGGAAGTCGCTCCTTATAAAATTGGATTCGTAAAGGTGCTTTAAAAATACTTTTTGAATATGCTAATTAAATCATTAATCAAAGGGAATTGATTCCTAATTGTCTTCGGCTACACGATTGAACCCATGAGCTAAACAAGTGGTATGAATAATGTTACTATAAAAGATTTTTAAATTTTGCGCAGCTTTTATCATGTATGGTGCAGCGTCGGACAACATTAGTAAAATTTTTTCGCAAGGTATACTTCCAGGTAAAAAGAAATTTGATAAACCTTCTTGAACGAATTGAGGAATTGTCACATTATTTCTTTTTTGAAGTTCTTTACAATAAATTAAATATGATTTACCTACAATATCTTCATGAAGAATTCCTATTAACAAATGGGCAACATAACGGCCACACTTATCCGTACTTTCATCTGCCATGATATAAATAAAATTATTCTCTACCAATTGTTGAATTTCTGCTATTGTTTGCGGGTAACAAGTTGTGACATAATTTTTTCGTAAGGTACTTTTGTCAGGTATATTATGTTTGCAAAATTCTTGCAGAAATGATTTCAAATTAGCATTGTTAAATTGCTAATGGTATGTTAGACGAAATTAATGCGTTACACAGATCCGTATTATATTCTTCTTGCTCTGAGTTTCGTGAAATTGATGCTACACATTGACGTATAGATTGCTGCACACATGCGGATCGCTTTAGTTTTTCATATTTTCCAATAAATGATGGAGTTTTAGCGTGTTGATCAATCCGGTATTTTCTCTCAGAAGACGCCTATAACAGCAATTGTCATTTTATATCAATAGTTAAAGAATTTAAAAACAATTGTAGAGCTTTTAGTAAAATTAAACTTACTAGTTTACAGGCTCGACAAAATATTTTGTCGCCATCCTTTACCAGTTCAGGATATGGCTTAATCCATAAAGAAATTTTGTTCGCTATACTCATTGTATGTACGCCCAGTATTTAAAAACGTAACACAATTACATGCTGTTTTGCTCAAAGATATTGAATGAATGAATAGTTTATTTGGGAATTAATAATAATAAAACGTATTTACCACATCCCTTCCGCTAGGCGAAATTAAACATGTGCAGTTCTTGGAAAAAAGTTTTAGAGAAACCAATGTAAAAGATTTATCGTTCTGAGAATTATCGGTTGTCGATCTACATTAGGAATCACTAGGAATTTTTACTAATGGAAAGGATAAGAAAAAGCTTAAATATGCAATATATGCAACTTTTGTAGAAATATGCATAGAAATGCCTAAATATGCAATATATGCAATCACTACTTAGCGCTAATTAACTTCAGTTAGTGTAATACGTCTAATTACAGATTATTATTAAAGATATGCAAAATGATGATAATCTCCTGCTTTCGATAATTACTATTAATATTGAACTGGATGCATCTTTCAATAGCGTGTATTTCCACCTGTAAGGTACTTGGGCATTTTCCCAAGCGTTCGATATACTTGGTTCGAGGCCCATATATTCCTATTCCAGTTCCATGTTCCATTTGATGGCATTTCTATTCAATTTGAAGATGGTATTATGACCTCACTCGCTCTTGTTACTAAGCTTTGTGATGAATTCCTTCACAAAGCTGAATTTGTTTTGACATGTCATCCTGGGGTATGTCCCAGGTTTGATCGCCGTCAGGAGATTGATGCCTGTGCCTAATCGTTCCTTCCTTGACCATTCTCAGTGTAGTTCTTTTTGCCACGCCTTCTACCACATGAAGCTTAAAAATATCGATATCATTTCTTAATACATTTTAAACTTTTATAATGTCAGATATATCGAGCTTCCACACACTAATGCGTCATCCTGTATGTGGTTTTGGCTTAATTTCTAATTTTAATGCCAAAATATTTTTCGTAACATCTTTGAATTAGTTCACTTAAAGGCTTCTTCTGCGATTTTGTAACATGTAATTCACAAACGTAACTGTTTGTGTGGAGAATCTTTACAGCCTCTTGCACGGTTTTGCATTCTTGAAAATCGTACGCAACACAAGTTGTGACACAGTGCTTCAATTTTTTTTTTAATTAAGTAACATTTCGTTTATCTTACCGGATCGCGTCAACGACTGAACAATAAATGAATCACTCCGCCGGCTGCAACCTTTACATCTGCACGTACCGATTCTAGAAATTTCCATTTTAGCATACATATTTCGCGATTAATTTATTAGAATTCTCCACTTCTCTCTGGAATACGTGACGTCTTATCCTTTGTAGTTGCCGCTGCCTTTCACGGAATAGAATTATATGATAGAACTACGTATCGCACATGTTGATACATACTTTTCGTAAATAGTCCGCCTATCTGTGCGCCTAAAACGGCTTACTAATAACACTCAAACTTTTATAGCGGACTGAATAACTCCAAACCCATTCGATTGTGAAACAAAACGGAGATACTTCAGCATAACGCTCACGTAATACATCTCTTCGCATTATTCTCCTGAAAAAAAAAATATATGTACGTGGAATATCCTTGTGTTCTCGGAAGGCACGGCACACGTCGGCACGAAACAAAACGCTAAGAGCAAAAACAAACATGAAAGGAAGAGATCCCGAAAGTAGCATGTCAATAACATTTCCGTTTTTTTGTTATCATCTCATGTCTCTTTCGCCCATACGTGGTGGTTCTTCCGCAGAGTCGGATCGCAACAAAAAATAGACACAAATACATACTGGGGTGTTTCCTTCCTTCCGAGCTCTTGCGAATATGATAAAGGGGGAGGCAAAAAACGATACGAACAAACGGTTTTTGTAAAGCACTGACAACTGGTTGCTCTAGTAACAAAGAAATAAAGTAGCGGGGTAATATTCTCGGTAAAAATGGTGGAGGCGAAGGTATTGTTTTTTCCAGTGATGGTATGTGTTTGTATGGAATGTTTATGTATGTTGGCAATTGTGATAAAATTAGTTAGCTGTATTACTCTATAACTGAGTCATTTCCGACATGGATCTATTAAGATAATTTTGCTTAGAACTAGGTTAGATACAAACGAAGAAATCCGTGAATTGGCGTTACAGAACCTTGGTTATTTGATCCAATTCCGAATAATTCCATAATAATAATATAATAATAATAATAATAATACTTTATTGCGTATAAAAACACTAGGTGTTGTTTGGCAATACATATAGCAGACATAAATAAACATATAATAATAATATACGTGTAGATGAAATAATGAAATTGATGATGTAATTTGATAGACTAGTATTAGCTGTGTTACATTTAAAATATAAATAAAATGTTCACAAGGGGGAGTATAAGGTAGATACGTATTATGTAAAGTCATATGTTAAAAATTCGTCAATGGAATAAAATGCTTGTTCCAACAGTACGGCCCTTAGTTGGCGCTGGAACATTTTTTGAATTGGCGAATTAGTTAAAGAAATAGGTAATTTATTATATATAATGAAAAACTCATATAATACAAGGAACCTCTACAAAGGGAGGAGCCTAGTTTAGGAAGGTTAATGTAGTGATTATGACGTGTGCTATAAGAATGTATGTCAAACCGATATTTCTGTTTCTGCGGCTGTTTGTAGGTAGTACTAAGGGTCTCATATAGAGATAAGGAAGGAAGAGTTAAAATTCCACGCGATATGAACAAGAGCCGACAATGAGCTCTGTTGCCCTCCTAACAGACCACCCGCACTGCCCGCTTTTGCACCTTAAAAAGTACATTAAGATTTGCCAACGAAGTAAATCCCCAACAGGAAAGACAGTACCGCATACAAAACTCAAACAAAGAAAAATAGACCATACGAGACACTTCCTCTCCAAGATTACGTCTTATCACTCGCAAAGCATAACAAACAGAAGATAGCTTTTTCGAAAGGACATGGACTTGTTCAGTCCATTTTAAATCCGCATCAAGAAAACTTTAGATGATTGCAAGATAACAGTAAATTATTATTAAGGCAAACATTTATATTTATATGTTGCTTGTATATCAATAATTTGGTTTTACTGACGCTAAGAGTGATATTATTCGCATTAAACCACTTACTAACACTAAGAATTCCAGTGTTAATGATTCTCTGGAGATCGTTTTTATTCGAGGCATGCCATGTAAGAGACGTATCATCAGCGAATAGGGCGGTGTGTGATTGATTAGCCGCAAAAACTAGATCGTTAATAAATATTAAGAACAGCGTCGGTCCAAACACTGAGCCCTGCGGCACACCGCACATCACCCGACCGATCTGCTGGCGATCAGTAATATAGGATCTAAACCACTCATTAACATCAACCCTGAAGCCATATCTCTCAAGTTTCCGAAGTAGCACACAATGAAGAACACAATCAAAAGCCTTGGACAAGTCACAAAAATGGTAGCTACAATCTGTTTATCATTAATATGAAAGCAAAAGATCATATATTGCATCTGCAGTAGATTTGCCCCGTCTAAAGCCATACTGATAACAATTCAAACTATTATTTTAAAAGAACACGTAAGAAAATGTAAAAGCAAATACTGACATAATCTATGATTAGATACCATTAGAATTTTTAATTATTCTGAATTTTACACGTAAAATTAACAATCCACAATGCAGAAGTATAGTAGTAAGTAAGTAAGTAAGTAAGTAAGTAAGTAAGAATTTATTTCTGCAGACTACAAAGTATAGAAACATGTTAAACAAAAAAGTAAACACAAATTATATATTAATGAAAAGCAAAACATTTTAATTAATTAAAGAAAATAATATTAATAGCACGAACCTAAAAACACGCCATTTAATTAAAGGTTATGGTTTAAATACTCTTGTAAAAGAGTAAAACCCATGAGAAACTAAAAGTTTGAACGCAACCGCCGTTTAAAAGCCAGAGGATGGAGCTCCTTGAGAGATTTTGGTAACTTATTGTAATTTTTTTTTTTTTTTTTTTTTTTTATTTATTATTATATATTAATGTAATGTTACATGTTACGTGTAACCGTAAACGTGTTATCTACTATTTTACACTGACGGGTATAAATACTCCAATATGTTGGAAATTGTTCTATTGTTAAATTATGGACAATTTTCTTAGAGGGAGTAAGTTTAGCATCATTTCGACAGATGTCGTGTCCACAAATTTAAAAAGTATTCTAAGTATTAGAATGATGACATGATATCAAAGAAAGTTAATTGATAAAGTTGCTTCGCATTCAATTTTAAGAGCATATACAAGTTTTAGTAAACAATTTTAAAAACCACAATCCTTTCAACTGTTGTTCGAATGAATAACATATTTTCATTTTTTTGTGATTTTCAGTAGCCCAATAGAAGTCAATCAAAGCTCAAATTCCGTACTGCAAATCTATGTTTCAGTTTTAAAGTAGTGGTAAGTTATGCGGGAATTGACAAATATATTATCAACATTTGTTATAGGTATCCATCGAAATTCAAAGATTTATAAAAGAATGTAGCCCAATAGAAGTAAATTTATAAAAGAAAGTTCCTTCTAATTCAGAATTAAACTTAAATGTAGAATTTGAAATCAGATTTTCGAATGTTCACATTACTTCTATGTCTTACTGCTATTATGTCAACGGTGGAGTGGAGTGATGTGTAAAGAAATTTGCCAAGGATGTTATGTTTAGGAAAGAAAGAATGCTACCTATTTTAGTTCAATCCTACAGAGAATGTGTTACACCGTCACTAGTTAGTCAGAGGTAATATTTAAAAGGAAACAAGATGAATGGATCCTTCGATTATATAAATTGAAAAACATAGAAATATACGATGCCAACGCCATCTAGTCGCCCAAGCAAAGGGTCTGGCAACAGTGGAAATAAACTTTCTGCTTATATATTTATTCACTTCAATGATTCAACAACAAAGGAAAAGCAGTAAGTAAGGTACTGCTTAGGTATTGAATCGTTTAAAACTTACGAAAGAATGTTTTTCCCGCACTTATATCTCGGTTCCTACCCTTTATTAAGTAAAGTTAAAAGGCCAAAACCTTTTGTTACCTTGCGCAACATGGCTACAATATTTCGTATAGATTTAGATATACTCCAATAAGTTACAAATGAGTTATGTTGTTTATAAGTTTAAGTGTACACATCGATTCAATCAATACTCGAAATAGTCTCATCTGCCAAAACAGGAAACCTTAAAATTCGTAGAGAGAAAAGTAAGCGCATATTATCACAAAGAGGAGATAGAAAAGACGGAAGAAGGAAGACGGAAGACGAGCTCTTCCAGTTTACATCCGGAATTTTAACGTTTTTCGAGGAATCCCCGGTCTGTCCCCTCGAACGAGCGGAAGAGCCGACCCCTCACACCCCTCCGCCCCCATCTAGTGCGCCCCCATTGTGTCGTACTCGTGGGGAATTTGATAATTGTTTGTTTGGACGAGGAGCGGAATTTCGCATTTCGAACTTTTTAGAGGTCAAAGAACCGACTGAACCACGTTTCCGGGTACTCTTCTTATTCGTCTTTTTTTATGAATTTTTGTCTTCTGGTTCGCTTCTTCTCCACAAGAGGGAGTGAGTTGTCACCTTTTCGAGCGGCCCGTTAGAAAAGTCCAATGAATATACTAGAGAAAAAATATTGGATGTAAAATTAATTAATCAAGTGATAAGCTACACTTGATTAATTTACTTGAAACTAAAATAGTTTTTGCTTAAGTGTAAAAGCTTGCTTGATTTAAAAAAATCAAAAGTAAACTAAAAGTAAGTTTCAGACCAAGCAGGACTTTTTTCCCAAATAGGAAATGCCTAGCTAATTTTTTTTCTGTACGTTATACCTAGAGACCGGATTATATGCAAAGAAAAACTGGAAGTATACTGCGCCTATATATGCAACGGAATTTTTTGAGAAAATATGCATAAACCTGGGGGAAATATGGCAAAAAAAGTGCGACAATATGCAGAATTTTTTACCATAAAATAAATAAGAGCAGAATTTTGCATTAACTTTATTGCGACAAAATCTTTCACAAACATAATTTCTAAAAACAATTTATAATTAATGTTGGGTTTCAAAATTGTGTAAAAGAATGTTTTGTCTTCTATCCAGAATACATTTGTTCGAAGTAGGAAAAGCTTCTGTTCAACATCCACAGATGTAATTGGTGAGATTTTTTAACTTTGAACATTCTAACTACAATTAAAGTCGAATCGTTTAGACTGTTTCATCTTCCATAAATTTTCTTAACTTATCTTCAATTTCAAATACCTAATTCCCCGCTATTTCTGAGACATTGCGGTTGTCGATCTACATTAGGAATTACTAGAATTTTACTAATAGAAAGGATAGAAGAAAGAGCTTGAAATATACAATATATGCAACTTTTGTAAAAAATATGCATAGAAATGCCTAAATATGTAATATATTGGCAATCACTAATTAGCGACTAATTAACCTTCAATTAGTGTAATACGTCTACATATAGACTATAATTAAACGATATGTAAAAATAAAATAATGCAGTTTGCATATAATCCGGTTTTACTTATAACCTATTGTGAACTCAATCCGGGAACTGTTTTTTCAGTCTTCTGATGAAACTCGGATGCTGTTGGATTTCGCTTCTTGCCACATTACTGTTGGTCATATTTATCTAATAGAAGGCAGTACGTTAGTACAGAGGTCATCGTTTAAATTACTTTACACCTCTTCTGGCGTCCCTCAAGGCAGCAATGGGGCCCTTTGCTGTTCTTGATTTTATCAATGATCTCCCTGTGGACATTAGACTGTGGCAGACTACTGTTTGCAGACGACTTAAAATTATTTTGCTAAAATTACTGCCTATCGATGACTGTGAACGCCTTCAGTACCAGTTAAATCTACTTTCTCTTTATGTGCCTAGACAAACACTTAAATTAAACATTTCAAAATGTAACATTGTTTCTTTCTCGCGTAAATCTACCATAATCGAACTCAATTATCGAATTAACAATACTACCTTAAACCGCTGTGACACTATAATGGATCTGGGTGTACTATTTGATAGTAGTCTTACTTTCAAAGACCATATTAGACATACCATTGCTTCATCTTTACAGTCATTAGGCTTCATCATTCGCAATACAAACACATTTTCAATATTACACTCTGTAATCAATTTATACTACTGCTATGTTCGCTCTAAACTGGAATATGCTTCCATAATTTGGTCTCCGTTGTATAAAACATATTCGCACTTCATTTGAGCAGGTCCAGAGACGTTTTCTGCAATATCTTTACCTAAAGCACCACGGAATATATCCCGAAAGAGGCTTCAACCACACAACTCTGTTAAATATGTTCGATTTTCAGTTCCTAGAACGACGTCGCACTCAAACTGATATTAAGTTTCTCTTTAATTTAGTCAATAACAAAAACGATGTGATTTCTCTAACTAATTCTTTGAATTTTGCAGTTCCCCAGTATTCTGCACGACAGGCCTACACTTTTCACTGCCCTCTTGCGCGCACTAATGTAATGTCACGTGTACCACTGTACAGAATCTGTAACTACTTCAATAATAATTTGAGTTCAGTAGTAGATATACATTCATCTGTTTATTGTTGATTATTAAATGTCTAAACAATCTATGAATGCGATATGTGAGTCTAATATTGTACTTCTCTTAGTCTCGGTCTGTTACTAAGTCTTTGTTCTGTAGGTTAAGTTTAAATGTTTGTCAATTAGAGTTAGTTGGATTGTAATCAATTTTTTTTTTGGTTTTGTTTTTGATTAATATTTACCACAAGTTATGTAATTCATTTTTTGTCCTTTTTTTGGATGTACTTATCATCTGTTGGGTAATAAATCTTATTATTATTATATTCCATACACCTGTTTCCACAGCAATATATATATTTTATATATTTCGGTATATTTACTTAATATTAAAATCGCGTTTTATTATTATCTTATAGGACCGTAATTCATAGTCAATACGGCCTTTGGATTTATATGCTAGCAGTTAATCGTATCCTTTAAATGAGGGTTCAGAAAATTGTCGTCAGTGGAGTTGTAATAAAACCATTACAGACATTAAAAGTGACACTCTTATATCCTGAAATACACTACATTATTCCCAAAAAAATCAGAGATAATTTCGCTGTAATTTATTGCAGTTAACGTAGGCAGAATATTTTATTTTTAAAACACCAAAAAGAACCAATTTGACATACCGACAGTACTTTATTTCACAACAACTTAAACGATTACAGTAACAAATTTGCTTCAGCTGTTAGTCAAGTGTCAAGATTGTTGTTGCGAAAAGCTCAACCGTTTTATATTAATGACTAGCGAACACGCAGATATCAAAACCGAGCATCCCCCCATCCATCGGTATCGACTTCACGAAAGTCGTGCTTTATTTCACCATATCGCAGAGTATCGCTGAGTTCGTGATTTATAACCAATAGCGCGCGGCTTTTGGCGAATCGCACGGCGCCGGTAAAAGCGCTATCGAATGCGGAACATACCAACGTGAATGCGGAGCTTCTTTTTTCTCTTCACCACCTAGCTAGCGGAAATAATAGCTGACACACTGCATACGTATACCGAGAGCATCGGCACTCGAACGATGTTCGCATAAAAAATTAACTTGATAACGGATAGGCCACGAGTCCCGCTGTTCATATTTTTGCGTACTTTACTCGCGTCATTTATTCGCGAATGCTTGTTACGTAGTACATACCCTAGCATAGCGTCGGCAGATAAAAACCGCCTACCGCAATATCAGTTGCAATTTAAGGATATTTACATAATATGTAAATCTGGCAGTGGAATCGCGTTTCGCCAGTGGCGTGTTCAGGGTGCGTATGGTTATTTTTTTCAGAGCGTCTATCTTTTTTTTTTTCGCTGACGCTGCGTTTATAAAAGGGATGCCTTGTATTTTAAGCAAAACCAATAACGGTGTAGGAGAATGGTGTCTGTGTCAATATTTGGCTTTTGATGATAAAAGTAGGGGAAGGAACTTGGACGATTAATATTCTGTTTTTGTACAAATAAAAGAGATGAATGTGTGTATTTTATTAATAGATAAATGAGTGCTTTTAGGTAATAAATCCCTACTTAAAATACAACGTGTACTTATAAAATAGAAAATTCAGTTGCAAATTCGCTGATTGTTACCGAAAATATCATGTGCTTAGGTAACATCGACTTGATCGATAACAACTCGGCTGCTAAAAACTATTTTCTAGACGCTATTTCAGCTATGAATTTCAACAAATTCATACTACTGGACTTGATTATCATATCTGAAAAAGTTGTTCCTACAGATTCGGATGTGTTAGATGCCGGAGTTGCTGATTCTTTTTCGATTCATTGAAAAATTAATCAGGTTAATCTTATTTCTAGTCCCCAAGTTTATACTTATAGGGACTTTAATATTCCACATTTCCAAGAATCCTTAAGGAGACATCCATTAGACAATACATTCTATATACTTGTTAATACACCATGCATTCACATACCTATCATTACCGAGGCAGAGACCACCACTGCCATCAAAAAGCATAAAGATAAGATGACAGCTGCACCGGATGGTGTTCCGAGCTTTCTAGTCCGTCACTGTTGGATAGTTCTGGTATATCCTCTTACAAAGATCTTTAATTTGGCACTGTCAGCATCAACATTCCCTGACTTATGGAAATGCTCCAAGGTGTGTCCAGTTGTGAAGGGAGGATCTTCGGAAAATGTTCGGAATTACAGGCCAATATCGATTGTTAACAATTTTGCTAAAACTTTTGAATCTGTTCTTTATTCTAGAATATATCCATTAGTGAAAAACTTTATATCTCCAGACCAACACGGATTCATGGAAAAACAATCTGCAGTAACCAATTTAGCATATTTTACCCAATATACACTTGATCAGTTCGACTCTTGTGGACAAGTGGATACTATTTACACAGACATTTCGAAAGCTTTTGATCAAATTCAACACTAAGTACTGCTGCAAAAAATTAAGACATTTGGCTTTAGCGATTCCCTAGTAACACTGAAACTTACCTATCTGACAGAGTATAATATGTAACTTACAACGGCTACAAATCTCAAACGTTTCACGCTAGCTCAGGGGTCCCACAAGGTTCCAATCTTGGACCGCTCATGTTTATCGTGTTTATTAATGATTTCATGGATTACATTAATCTTGATAAATGTATGTTCGCGGATGACCTCAAATTCTTTACCACAGCAACTTCCATCAATGATTCTTATTATCTACAAAACCAAATCAATCGGCTGACTGAATGGTCTAACGTTAATGGTCTACAACTACAATGTCGATAAGTGCAGAACTATAAACTATATCAGAAAACAAAATCTCATTTTATCTGATTATGTGATTAATGGAGTTTCTCTTATCCGTGAGAGTATTGTGAGGGATTTGGGGATTTACCTTGATACTTCCGTTACCTTTTCTGCACATCGAGAGAAGATTGTACTGTCAGCTATGAAGATATTAGAATTTTTAATTAGAAGCTCTTCCTCGTTTCATCCTGATACAATTAAACATTTAAACTACTTTACTACTCATTTGTCAGATCTAAGTTGGAATATGGATCTTTAATCTGGAATCTACTCTTCGCATAAAGAAGCGAGAGAGCGAGTAAGAAGCCCTGAGATTGGTTATGACTACCAGCTTCTCCTTCAGCAATTCGATGTTGAGTCGTTGGAAGTTGGACGACAACTGCAGTCAATTAAGTTTGTCTATAATCTAGTAAATAACAATGGTGATACTCCTTACCTTTTATCACGCCTACAATTCTTTGTTCCTCGCGGTTCCTCAAGATACACAAGCACGTTCTATGCACCATATGCACGTCTAAACTCTTCCCTGAATTCTCCTATAGTATCAATGTCACGTATCTTTAATTGAATATCATCGCTCTGTGACATACATTTTACACCTCTGCAGGAAATATTGTCAATAGCAAATAAGCAGTTGTCATAATTTGTTAATCTTTCTTTTGTACAAACATATGTTTTCTTATGTTAGTGTTTAAATTGAGCTCAAGTACTGAGAGATCCCAGGATCACGTATTTCTGCATGTTGTAGGTAAGTTTCTGTGTGTCCGGTATTCTAGTATTCTTTAGATGCTTATTAAAGTTACAGCTTATTCCACCGAGTGCCCCAATGATGAGGGAACGAACGTAATGCGGAATCCAGGATAGTTGAGTTTTAATTGAAATAGTAAGTCCCTGTACTTTTCATTTTTTTCTAGTTCTTTACTAACTATATTGTTGTCACCAGGGCAGGACATCTCAACCACTCGGATCGTTTTCGATTCATGGTATAGCACTACCATATCCGGCTTGTTTGCGTTAATTTGAGCGAGTGTGGAGAAGCGAAAATTCCAATAGATTTTTATTCGGTCATTTTCGACAACTGACGGTACTTCGACGCTTGCATCAGGCATCAGTAAGTTATTATCTATTCCATTAATATATCTGATATGATAATATAATACTTTCAGGGCGCTGTCAAGGCGAGCAATATATAGGGTGGGAGCATACCTTCCACATGCGCTCAGAAGGTGCATGAGTGTCTCCGGGGACTTGCCGCACGCTCTGCATCTCGTGTCCGGGACTGGGAGGTCCATCACCTCTCTCCAAAACGCTAGATTTGGGTACACTCCGTCTTGGGATGCGATGATGTATCCCTCAGTTTCGGAATACAAGCCAGGAGATCCAAGGAAGCCGAAGGTGAGTTTTGATGATAGTTGCAGGTCATCGATCGTTTTATAATAGAGGCTATGCATGGGTTTGCTCATGTGCTGGTGCATGAGGTTCCTTCCAATCAACTCCCGGACAGCTACGTTTAAGTCACGGGAGCGCATGTTATATAAATAGCATTGGCCCATGGTTCTCATTTAAACTAATAGACGAAAATACCATTCGCTAAGTTATTAATTCTATTTCTGGTAAGTCATGCGGAACTAACCAATTAAGTCTGAGCATTATCAAATTATTTTAATTTCTTCTTTTTCTTGGTTTTTTAGGTCGTAAATATGGAAATGAACATTAATAACAAACGTTTCGCTTTATTTTCAAAGCTTTTTCTAGTATAAAAAAATATATAAAATGTAAATAGTGTAAATTATAAATAATTTTTTTTTTGTTTAATAAATGACAAATTGTTTTAACAGAAATACTCCAAACTGTGGTACTGGTAATGCTGTAAACTTCTCCTAGACCCCTCACCACAAACTGCACTAAACTGGACGTACTGCTGTGTACTAACTGAATGGAAAATGCAAAAAAAAAGGAAAAATTAAATTAGCTAGCTCAACGGATAAAATTTTAAAGGGCGCAAAAGAACAATTAAACTCAGAGTTACCCTCGCGAATTAAAACTTGAATCTAATCACGAAAAGTAAATTGTGAGTGAAATAAATCTGACTTTCTTAAATACTCCAAAAATTGAAAAGATTTAAATAAAAATAAAAGAACAGAAGTTTTAAACTCAACGACACTAATAAACAATCAAAAATTTATTATAAAAAAAAAAGAAAAAAAAATTAATTACAAATTTGCAGAAAAAAAACCGTGAACAGAGGGTTCTGGCCTAAATCTAAAAACTGCACGTGATTCTAAATTACAATAGGACAATACTATTTCCTATATCAAAGCAAAAGAATAGTTTGTTCAGGAAGATAATTTTATTATACCAATATCAATCCACGTTGTTTCAACAAAATAAAATAAATTCGTGGACAAACATATAAAACTAATAGCAAGCACAATGCTTCTATTCACCCAACCCAAGGTGATTAATAATTTAAAAATGAATCAGAAAAATAGAAAATGAAAAAATTAATTCTTTAAAATATAATGAGAGAATTACAACTAAAATCTATCTTCCTGCACGAAAATAATAAATGATCTATAGTGTGCAGACACCAATATAATAACAATTATTATTTAGCGAATTCCTTGATGGACGATATAAATCTAATCACAGAAATCAATTCTCTAAATCATATGAATAAACAAAATGGCAGCAAAGAATTCAAAAATACAAGTACTCACGCTAGCGTCTACCAAGGAACTGCTTGATAAAATCTCTACTTTGCGTACAACGCAGCCGCACAAATCACCGACAAAATCTACCAGAATAAACATTAACTATACATGACAAACAATAGACATCTTAGAGTGAAATTAATTTAAAAAACTTAACATTAAATTAAATAAATCAAACAATTAACTCTTTAACTAAAATTATACAAAAATAAACATTATTATGAAATTTCTCGGTACAATGATTCAGTAGTTTTAAGCAAATCATATATGCAACACAAAATACACTCGCGGTAAATGGGTTGCCACAGCAGTACGTTTCGATAGCAAAGCTATCATCATCAGCAGCAGCCAGTATCTGGTGATGATGATAGCTTTGCTATCGAAACGTACGTCCAGTTTAGTGCAGTTTGTGGTGAGGGGTCTAGGAGAAGTTTACCACAAATTACTTTGTTTATGCAATTATATAAAATGCCTAAGTGTTTATTGCACGCAATTCAAACACCTACATTTGGCAGGCGTGGTATGCCTAGAGAATGTCCGGATTTTATATTCCCCCAATAACACATATAAATCTGTATAAAACACATCGTGAAAGGTATCTTGCGTGGCAATTAATGACTCGAAACAAAATTCCCATTTCGATAAAAATCCCTATTTATCGCCCGTCTCCAACACACCGCTGTTACAAATTCTTCGTTACTTGACAGGTATTTAACGGGAAACTCCTGCTGGAGCATAGCCTGTCTGCCGTGCGTCCTAAAATTTGATTGCTAGTCGTGTAAATTTACGACGTTTCACTAAAGCAAAGGACGTCGAAGACGAAACGAATTACCACGCTACACTCAGTCATTTGGGACGACAAGCAGTCGCTGCACAGGTTGCCGGCTAAAAATTAAATTTATTCATTGGAATTTCTTCGGGCCTAGCAGAAATTCGAAGGGTTTAGGCGTTTTTGTTGTGGGGGTTCGACAGTAAAGTACTCTGAAATTTTGCAAATTGTTTGCCCTCGGAGAGCAATTAATCTGTTTAAAATCCGTTTAGATTTTATTTCCATTAGGTATATTGTTCCCTCAGAATTGGAAGGGAGATTTTTCTGCAGAGAAAATATTAAGCAGTTACCTTGAATTTTCTATTCTTTAAATGCTTACTACAGATGGGCGTTAGCTCTCAACTACTTTTTCAGAAGTGAGGTAAAAATCTACTGCTGTGGTCTGGCACCCCGGTTTTCGCAAATTCAGTTTTTTTTTTCTTGTTCATTCCGATCAGTCTTTATCAATGTTTCGCAAGAGTTTCCACAATTTCAATTGTGTATTTTATTTTATTTATTTAATTGTTCAGTTGTTTATATTCATTTCATTCAGTTGTACATATTGCGTTCACTTGTATTGTTTATGTTGTTATGTTTTGTGATTTTGTCCGTTGTCGGACTGATTTTTGATGCGGTTGCGCTAGACGTAGCGCGTGAGTAGGATTTATATGTATACGACTGTGTTAACCCTGTGAGGCCAGTTCCTTGACAAAATTGCCGGTTATAGTAGACGTAATTTATTTGTTAGCTGCCATTTGGTATTTCATTTTGATTTAAAGTTTTGTTTCGCTTAATTTTGATTTATTTCATCCATCAAGGAACTCGCTATATAATAATTGGTATTATATTCTTGTGTACACAATTTAGATATAGGATCATTTATTATTTCGTGCAGGAAGATAGATTTTTAGTTTAAAGAGTTAATTTTTCGTTTTTTTAATTTTGCTGTTTTGTATTTTATATTTAATCACCTCGGTTTGGATGAATAGAAGCTTTGTGCTTGCTCTAGTTTTCATTTATGTAAATTTTACTTGAATTGTCTATTATAATCCTCGGGATTATTGAACTTATTTAAGCAAACTGTCGCTTGCCGAACGAAAACTAATGTGTTACTTGCGTTTAGATGCGATGGGCGGGTTGAGAAATCAAACAAATGCGTGCTCGCTCGAGTCAACTGTGCGACTGATCTGTATTTCTTAGGGCAAGCCTCTTAATATACTTATATCATACCTACTGTACTTAACATTGTCCACGTTTAATTTAGTTTGTTTTAATTTTGAAACCACGTGGATTTTCGTGAAAAAGGACTATCTTCCTGAACTATTTTAACTTTTGCTTTGTTAAAAGATTTAGCATTGTCCTTCTGTAATTTAGAATCCTAATGCAGTTTTGAATTAGACCAGGACCCTTTGTCCGCGGTTTTTTTTTTCTGCATAATTGTAATTAACAATTTTTTAAATAATAAAATTATTGATTGTTATTAACGTCATTCTAAATTCTGTTCTTTTATTTTTGATTAAACCTTTCCAAATTTTTGGGGTAATTAAAGAAAGTCAGTTTTCTTTCACCCACATTTTACTTTTCGTGATTAGTTTTAATTCGGGAAGGTAACCCTGAGTTTCATTGTTCTTTTGCGCCCTTTTAAAATTTTTATCCATTAAGCTAGCTAATTTAATTTTTCATTTTTATCAATTCATTTTGCATTTTCTTTGGTACCATCAGTACACAGCACTACGTTTACCGAAATTCATAGAGTTAGGGCTAAAAACTACAAATCGTGGATGCAGACGAAGATATAAATGAGAAGCTAGCAGTTCTTCCAAAGGTTTCCAGAAGCATTAAAGTACAATCCTACACACAAGCAGTGAACTTCAATATCGACGCTGACGATGATAGTTTTACTGTTGCAACGTGCGTTCAATGTAGTAAAGTGTGTGGGTGTTTAAAGGTTTAAAACCAGGTCGAAGATATCAGTCATGTTGACTGGAAGAGCCTATAGAAGTACATAGGGGGTGAAGACCTAATATGATGTATTGGACATACACCACAGTGGTCAGACCCATGATCACTTATGCATCTCTGATGTGGAAGACCAAGGCACAACAGCAAGCTGTTAAAACTAAACTTGGCATGATACAGATATTTGCGTGTTTAGGAACAACAGGAACTATAAGAACTATCAGTATTCGTACAACAGCAATGGAATACGCCGTAGACCTATCTAATCTCCACGTGCGAAGAGCAAAAATCAGGCATCTCAGTTTGCAAAACTATCAAGTGACAGTGAAAGGAATGGGGGATCAAATAAAAAAGCCAAGAGATTGCAGTGCTTCGGATACTCCATATCAGATGGCCTCCACAACAAAGTTTCTAGGAAAGTTTTTGAATTACGTTTCTAATGGAAAACTAAATATTCCGATACTTCTTTTTGCCGGCTATATCTTCAGATTCAATTTCTTTGACTATTTCTTGCGAGATTACTTAAAACGAAAACTTCTCTTTCATGAGCCACTTTAACATGATAATCATTTGGAGAAGATAATTTCTGGAGCAAGTCAACCAAGCAATCCAGGAAATTACTTCAGATATGATCAAGAATGTATTACGGAAATTTGTTAACAAGACGATTATCCTTTTAATAATTAAAAACTAATAAAAAAGGAGTTAGATATATGAGGCAGTAATGGAGTGGGACAAAATTTGAATAGGTACCTATACACTTAATTCCTCTAGTTTTATTCATTACTTTTACGCATCTTCAAATTAGGAAAATAAATGAGTATGTTATGCAGTTGTAAGAATTCGAAATTCCATCCGGTATAATACAAAGTATTTAAATTCATTTCATTAATACGTTGATGATAAGTACTGTGGCATTTGCTGAAGCAGCGTCTACTCTACAGGAAATAACAGTCAATTTTGTTTAAAGTCTCGCGTAATTAAGATAATACGGTATTTGTTTTAAATTTTATCTGCTTCTTTGTCTATTGTATGTTACAATTGCTAATCAGCGAATCCCACATTACTCTCTAGAAGGGCGTTTGAAGTTCAGAAAAATAACGCCAACCATCATTCTTGCGCCCTCTTGTAAAGAGGAGCGGAGCGAGTATATCGGTGTAGAATGACGTCGCAACTAAAGTTTATAAAGATTCTTTACATTGCTGTTTTGAATTAATTAGTTCGCGGAGACCGTTTCAGCTACAGAAAAAGCACGCGTTACCCCTTCGTTACCGGGCGTTTCCATATCTTAAAATTAAAATCAAACTTCTCTTGACAAATTTTGTAATTAAAATAAGCTAGAATATTCAAGAATAGGAAGCAAAAGCTTTCCTCGAGAGGTGTTTTTGTTTTTGTACTAAAACCGTTCGAAAAACTCTCTTTTTTTTCAAATTTTTGTGTGTTGTGTAAAGTTTTTGTGCCTTAAATATCTTTGGGATTACGGGAAGATTTAATTACCCACATCGGTTGGTAAGATGTTCAAAAATTTTGCTTAAAAAACTAACCATTGCAATACGTAGTAACCGTAACTCGTTCGCTGTCTCTCTCTCTCTCCCCTTTAATAGATAATTTTGTAAAGTAAAAATTACTCAGTGCTTATGTTAAACAACTCCACAAGGTAATGGCGAAGGGTAGAACCGATTCAGGAATAGCACTAAGAAAGCCAGATGGAAGCTTCACTGAAAGTGAAGAAGAAAGAGCTCTCCTCCTTCTAGAGACTCACTTTCCCGAAAGCAAATTGGGAACCTCGGAAAATTCTTCCGAGATATATAGCCAAAAATAATAAGACCAAATAAAGAAGCTACTACAATGGCCAGACACATATGTAGCAGCGAACGATTAAAATGGGCCATGAATACCTTTCAGCCCTTCAAAACACCGGGAGTAGACGGGATTTTTCCAGTCTTACTTCAGAAAGGGTAGGAAGAACTCCTTCCTCACATGATTCGGATAAGCCGAAGTAGTCTGGAGTTGGGGTACATTCCAGAAGCTTGGCGAAGGGCTAAAGTCACCTTCAAACCAAAAGCAGGGAAAAAGGACATTACGCACCCTAAATCCCACAGACCTATCAGCCTTACAACATTCTTTTTGAAAACGGTGGAAAAGGCTGTAGATAACTATATCAGAACAGACATCTTGGAGCGGGTGCCATTGCACCCCTGTCAGCACGCCTATCAAACAAGCAAATCCACTGAGACTGCATTAGTGGAGATGACAGACAAAATCCAAGATGCCCTGACGAATAAAGAAACCGTAGTGTGCGCCTTTCTAGACATAGAGGGCGCTTTTGACAACACTCCACACGAGTCTGTCAAAAAAGCATTAATTAATAGGGGGGTAGACGGTGTGACTTCTAGATGGATGTCGCAGCTACTGTCTACCAGGTCGGTGGAGGCGGAGGTGGGACATAAGACCATCTCGGTTAGTACGACCAGAGGATGCCCACAGGGGGGAGTTACATCCCCACTTATGTGGAGCCTAATAGTAGACGAACTCTTATGCGGACTGACGGATCTAGGCATACCTTGTCAAGGGTATGCTGATGATATTGTCATATACGCAAGAGGTAAATTTGAGAATATCCTCTGTGACATAGTTCAAAGAGGACTGAACTTCACGAGAAGATGGTGTCAATCGATGGGACTCAATGTCAACCCCACTAAGACAACCCTAGTAGCATTTACCAGGAAAAGAAAATCCAATCTTAAAACCATAAAACTGGATGGGCAAAATATAGATTGGAGAACGGAGGTTAAATACCTAGGCCTTACCCTAGACAATAAACTTCTATGGAACAAACATGAACTTGAAGTAACCAACAAGGCCAAAAGAGCTCTGATGGTGTGCAGAAACTTTGCAGGGAAAAATTGGGGATGCAACCCAAAAATACTGCTTTGGATGTATACAGCGATAGTGAGACCGATCATCACTTATGCATCAGTAGCATGGAGCAAAAGAACTAATCTGGCCACCGCGAGAATTAACCTCTCGAAAGTGCAAAGATTAGCATGTGTATGCATAACGGGGGCTATGAGAACTTGCCCAACAGCAGCTATCGAAGTAGTATTGGATCTTACCCCCCTCCATATTGTAGTAGAGGGCGCGGCAAAAAGAACCACACTCAGATTGGTCAAGGAAGGAATGATTAGGCATAGGCCTCAATCTCCGGTGATCAAACCTGGGACATGCCCCGGGATGATATGTTTAAAAAAATTCAGCTTTGTGAAGGAATTCATCATAAAGCTGAGTAACAGGAGCGAGTGGGATCATAACACCATCTTGAACTTGAATAGAAATGCCATCAAATGGTATACTGATGGCTCCAAAACGGCAGAGGGAACTGGAATAGGAATATATGGGCCTAGAACCACATATTTCGAAAGCTTGGGCAAATATCCAAGTATATTTCAGGCAGAGATACACGCTATTGAAAGATATGTGTCCAGTTCAATATAGATAGAAAGTATCGAAAGCAGGAGATTATCATCATGTCTGATAGTCAAGCAGCCATCAAGGCGCTGAGTTCATATGACATCAGTTCCAAGATGGTCTGGGAATGCCTAGGGAAATTAAATGAGCTAGGCGACAGAAATACAGTAACCCTCCTGTGGGTTCCTAGTCACACAGGAGTGGAAGGAAACGAAATAACGGATAACCTTGCAAAAAAGGGGCTGGAATGCCTTTTATAGGGCCTGAACCCTTTGCGGATTAAGTAGCAGTACAATACTTCGGGAGAGATCTATTGGAGCCCTCGAAAGTCCTCAAGTTTTCACTGGGCAAGATACTGGACTTTATAGAGAACACCAAGCTGCTCGAGTGGAAATAAGAGAATCAATAGGGATGGTACAATGAGCACCTTGCTCAAGTGCCCGGACATCAAGTGCCCATGAATGAATGTATGATTTAAGTTAATCAAATTATCTAGAAAATTCAAAAATAATCAGAAGAAGTTCATTGCTGGTGCTGGCTCGTCCGTGTGTCCACGCGAAATAAAAGTATCCTAGGAATGCTGCATAATTGCCATTGTAATATGTATTGCTTTGAAGTAATTTTTTTATAGTATTATATAAATAATAATATAATAAAGATCTCTTTTTAAAATTTATTGTATTTTTTTTTTCGTTGCTTCGCTGTAGAAACAAAAATGCCTATATTTTTTGTTTCTACAGTGACCTACCCCCTTAATCAATTGTGGTTTATCCACATATTATGAACAGCAGAAGACTATCATCATATTCAGAGGATGTGTTCTACATCACTCACTAATTAAGTTTGTTTTTTGTTAGCGTCGTTGAAGTAACACTTTGACTTTAATATAATTCATGTTTAATTTAATATTACTTTTATAATAACATTACTATAAAATAACGATGGTCTGGATTTTAATGTTATTATTAATGAGACTCAACAATTAGTAAAATACCTAATACAATAACTCCAAAAAGAAATGTTTCTGAGGAAAATAACATTTCCTATATAACGGTGACCATTCTGTAAGCTTGTTTTTTAAATTCATGCCTAACATGGTACGAGCAACAAATTTTAGATGTGCACTTCTAGAACTCTAGTTGACCTCTTAATATTAAATTGTGACAATACATTCGTACTTGTTTCGTAGATAACTATTTCAACACCGTATCTGTTAGACAAACAGTTTTAGCATTCATAAAGATTATAACACTTCCTTTTCTGATGCCGTACGATTCCTAGGAACGTGCTTTCCCATTTTCATATTCCATTTTCGACGGACGCTTTCTGAATTTTCCATAGATTTCCGGAGCGGACCTTTAACGTATACAAACACGTCCCGGTATTACGTCGATTGTCACGCCGAATGACGCCTGAAGATGATGTTCGCTCATTTCCGATCGGTTTGCCTTCAGAGATGAGGACTGCATGTCGCTCGACATACCATAGAACTGGCACCCTTTCATCTTTCCAACGTTGAGCCGCCCGGGTAGCCGAGGCGAGCGCAATTTTAATAATTCAGAGGCGACGTAGCGACGACGTCACCTCCCTACCCCATTCACGGAACGATCGGGAATATCGCGAAATATTAAATCAGGCCCTAGATTCTGTTGCGCGCCCGTATTCAGGGTCATTATTTTCGAGCGGAAACTCGGAAGCGGAACCGGAGTTGCCTGTTTCCGTGTTTGCTTTGTATGATGTATGCGTATACGTAAAATGTATATATGTTAAGTAAAAGTCGATGTTGGAATGTTTATTTTGAAGAATGGGTTTCTGTCGTATATGAGTATCGATTGAAACTATATCAAATATATCATCTAAAAATATTCGATCCATTTTTGCTTCACAATATATGTATTATTATGCTCTGTCATATGTCTTATTTCTTCAATCATCTCCACCCTCAATC